>JBBPNG010000487.1:0-21629 GCA_038091095.1 Leccinum incarnatum
GCATTGTTTGCGACGACTGTGACCTGGTCTTGAAGACAGGTCATCGTTGGAGTAGGGGGGACTGTAAGTGGGAGCCTGGGGTAGGGACGAGAGGAGTAGCGGCGACGCATGCACGGAGAGTTGTCTGCAACTTGAACAAGCAGAGAGGCTCATTGGTCTTCCGCAACATGCCTTCTCCGTTGTTGACATATTAGCGATCTGGCTTCCGCTGCTACAAACAGAAACAGGAACCTCTCCGTGTCCGACTCGACATAGCAATTGCAGAAGATTAGGCGCGGATCCTGGTGGCTCGTGTTCGAAACCTTGTCACGTGGAATATTCGTTTCGTTTGGGCTGAGGCCCTGTGACCCAAGCTAAGCTGCCCCTCGTGGATCTGTTTCTATGCATTTTATTCGCCTCGTTGAATAGCAGCGTGTAAGTCGGCACCGACCGCTTGCGCTTCACTTGAACGCAGCTCTCGGGGACTGAGATGATTGCGTTGATTCACGTGTGCAGCATGTCATCGCCAGTTTTCCAGCGGCTTGACTATGGACTGTCTCGTTGCAGCCGGCAATGACGATTCCAGGCATTTTGCCTAGCGTGTCGAACATTCCGCCACAGATGTACGACGAGGTGACGTTGACACCTGGTTTGTGATTCTAATCATCCAGTGAGCCGGCACACTCTCTCGTTGCACTGCATATGCGTCCACTCACTTCACAGAGAGTTTACTAACCAATCAACCCACAACTTCCTTCCTCGTCCCATATTCGTTTGTAGGAAAATTCGAACACCCAGCCCTCGTAGTTATCTGCCTTGCCAATGTCGTGATCGTCGCGCGTGGCTCTGTTTACTTCGACATACAAGAATCGGAGGTTGCCCGCGGAGGCACTGGACAGGAGAGTCGTGAACTTATCCTCGAAGAGAGTGGCAGTGGGAGGTTGTTGCACACGATCGCACCGAAGTCTCTTGGGTTCGGTACCGAAGTACATAGTACATGTAGGAGCGAAGCCCAAGTGCTCGGTTAAGCATTTTCTAGACATGAAGAATGTCGTCACCTGTTTCGGAAGTGGAACACAACTCAGAGCTTGTTCATGCGAGCGGTGGCCTCACATGATACACGTAGTAACCATCATATCAGAGATTTGTCCCCATTGTTTCGCCTTCTGAGAAGATAATCACGCTGCGGAATGTGGCATTGGCTGTTTTGTCCATCTTCGGGTTTCCACTGCTATCGACGGACCACTGGTAATACAGGCTGACGAGTGGACCGTTGGATACGCAATTGGGGATAACGAGAGTGACCATCTCGTTTTGGGCGAACCGAGCGAGTTGAGCTTGCCCGTATACACGGACGTGGAGGAAACTCGCGCCGCATCCCAGTGTAGGGCGAGTGTCATGGGCCCAGACTGACTACACAAGCTTTCTTTCACGTAACCTTGACTGTCGGCAATCGTTCAGAGCGAAACCAGGGGAGAAAGATGATGGTGATAAGTTTTCGTTCTTGGCATAAGTCTAGCTGGTCATTGGAACAGAGGCGGAGGCTGTCGAGTGAAGTATGTAGAAAATGTGCACTGTGTGCTGGGCAACATAGTCGACGTTGACGCAAGTGCTGGTGGATCGCTGTACGGTGACTCGGACTTGCTTGCCGTAAGTTACCGACTCTGCAGTTCAAATCCGGTAATTACCGCACCGCCAGACTTCGGCTTCTGTCCCCGTCTTCAACCATCCCTCCTACTCATTGAGCACACCTTCGACGACGTCCAGGTTGTTAGAACGCCAAAAATACTGGTATACTGGCAAGAAAACAAATCTACGGTGCGTGATCAGTCGACACGGTAGTTACGGTTACTAGGCTAATATCTGAATCGATGACAACCAGACGGAAGACGTTTCTTCCTACGCGACAGCCACCGTCACCCGTACTTCAAGTTGCTTCATGTCAGTTCTAAAACGAAGGCTAGCATATGGACCTCGTGCTAGTGAACGTTGATCAAGTCAATCCTGTTTTACCATTCGCAGTGATGAGTTACCCATGGTTGGGTCGGTATGTCGGTGATAGAAGGCGAGTTTGCTACCCCGATATCTTGCTACGCACTGCATGCGAGATCCTTTTCACGGGCATGTGATGTATCCTATGCATTGTGCAGGCAGCAGCGCTATCAGTTACGAGGGTTACACAATCGTATCTCATCAATATATTCTCGCGTTTCCACGTCACGGAACTTCGACGGTATTCACGTCAAATCTCACGTTTCAGGCCCCACGGAAGGAGACAGATTGGACGCTTTTCGTTCCTTCTGGTGGCATCATCTCACTTGGCACACACCCCATTGCCTTGTGATCAGCCAGTCAGGTTTTATCTCAATCGTGCAAACGTTTTACGTTGCATAATCAGCGGTGTTAGTTACGGTATCACTTGCCCATATAAATGCACGAGCATGATGTCTGTCTGACTCTTTAGCTCGCCAATTCAAGAAAGTTCTACTCGCAGGATGTTTTCACTCCTTGCTCTCCTTCCACTCCTTACTCTGACCACGGCTGCGCCGCAGGCGAGGTCTAGCGACTGTGTAGGCACGATCACGTCATTAAGTGACGTAAGTGCCGCAGTGCAGTGTACCACTATCAACATCCAGAGCTTCACCGTGCCAGGTGGGAAGACGTTCGCCCTCTCCTTGATAGATGGCACGACCGTGAACGTCTGTGAGTTGTTCTTTATGTTCTCTCGCTCTTTGGTTCTTTTGATTGACGATTTGCACAGTGGGAGACCTTCAGTTTGGGAGCACGTCCTGGAAGGGACCTTTGTTCTCTATCAAGTGCGTCCAGATCAAATTTTTCGAATGTATTTTTTGACCTTGAAATACTGAAAACAGGGGGAATAATATTACATGTGAGCATTTTATGAGTGCTTTTTTGGCCTCTGCCTTAATGGTGTCTTCCAGTCAACGGAAACGACAAGAAGTGGGATGGCGGTGGATCTTCTCTCTGGGTGAGTGAGATCACGTTCTACTATTTCAAAGTCAAATCGATCGCAGGACGGTCTCGGAGGCAACGGTGGTGTTGCCAAGCCCGATCCCATGATGAAGTGCGCGCACGCAATTGACTGACATGGTGTCATCCCTAACTTTATTCCATAGAGTCACTATGTCTGGAACAATGTCTGTAAGTGCTACCACCCGCATGGCATGGCACCAAGACTGACTTCCTTGTAGTGCTTGCAAATCATCAATTCGCCGCAGGCAGCCTTCGGTCTAAACCCCACTGGACCGCTGACCATCAGCAATGTCACTGTCGACGACAGTGAGATCCTTGTTTTTTTTTCTATGATTGCACCTTTTTAAACGTTTGAATGTCCAGGTGAAGGAAATGCCCCCAATTCCAAGAGCGGGGGGAAACCTGCTGGTAATGGAGAATTATTAATACGCGGAAGCACTAGAAGCATTGATACAATTCCCAGCACACAATACTGACGGTTTTGACGTCCATGGGGATAACGTTGTCATCAAAGGCTGGTATGAAACGCATATTTTTTTTTGCATTTATGCCACATTCACACGATGGCGCATAGCACGGTGATCAACCAGGTATGCATATTATGCCTCTGATGAACTCAATTTGATTCGTTTCTCTCAAGGACGATTGTATTGCTATCAAGGCGGGAAAGAACATGACATTTGAGGACAATTACTGTGAGGGTGGTCATGGCATGTCGATCGTATGTGATCTTGTTTCTCCATGGAATCAAATGTGTAAATATACATTATCTAGGGGTCGATCAGCTCCAACCTTGTTGTTGACGGTATTCTCTTCCGGGACAACCAGGTTGTCAACAGGTGCACCGTTTCTGTTGGAACGTGAACAGTTCTCTAACAGAAATCAATGGCTCGTAGCGCTCAAGCGTTCCGCATCAAGACCGACCAAACCGCGACTAACAGTCGGGTTAATGATATCACCTACTCCGTACGCAGATGCATCTTATTTCTCCATTATTGTGCTCATTATGGAATCCACATCAGGGCAACACTGCGACCAACTGTACTAGGTTCGGTGTGATATTCGATCAAAGCTACCCTGCAACTCTTGGAACGCCTGGAAATGGTGTTACGATATCCGTAAATAACCTTGCGCTTGTGAAGAACAGAGTGTATGCTAATCGTTGGTATTGAAGAACATCAACTTCATTGACGAAGAGACCAAAGTCAGCGTCACGAGTGCCGCGAAGAGGGTTGCCGTGAACTGCGGGTCAGGCTCGTGCCAAGGTATGAGACTCTTGTCCAATCCAAAGAATTGATGATGATATACAGTTTCTGCAGGCTCGTGGAAATGGGATAAATTGCAGACGAGCGGTGGCCAGGCTGGCCTGATGAAGAACGCTGGCATGATCAGTAATTATTCTCCCTAGATCTTTTTTTTTTCTCCTAGGTGCTTCCGATACCATTTGTTTGATTCGCGGAAACGACTAGAGCGATTGTGCAGCGCGCTTAGCTACTATTCCTTTTGCGCAAGAATTTCTCCAGGATTGGGAAAAAAAAATCTTTCGCTGCTGTACGTACGTACGTACACTTTTAAATTTAGTCCGACCACCTCGATGGCATCGTCGCTCTTTCCATTACAGGCAATCATCTGCCCCTAAATATTATCCTTTCCTGGCCCCTCCATCGCGATGAGTACTTTGTATCTCGACGACTTTTGTGGTATCTGTTCCATGCAGAGCTCTTTCTGTGACTGCGAAATTTATGATTCTCCCTGGTCGGATTCCATATCTTCGTACCCCTTGGGCGGTCTCGAGAAATCGGCCTGCAGTTTCAATGCTGGCGCTGAAGAACTACCCTGTGGTACGATAGACTCTGACGGGAACTACTTTCTTGGAGTCGTTGCTCTCGATATGGATGACTCGGCGGTGCAATGGCCGGTTCGTGGGCCAAAGCGACTCTGTGCGGCGAGCACTCCGAAGAACAATGGCTACACCTACACCGAACAACAAGAATCGCCAGGGACGATACCACCACCAGACTCTTCCTCACCCGACGGCCTGTGGACGGCCTCTCCACCATTCTCGACCGATTTGGCTTTGCCTGTACCACCACGCGGTGATGACGTGAATGTGGACCTCGGACTTGGACAATGGCGGGTCAAAGCACCTGTAGCATATAACGACGGTGTGGACTCGGATGGCTTCATCTCTCCTACCACGACGTGGGCGAATCGTACTCCCTCTCCTTCACCGACCCCCATGCCTCGAGGACACAAAGTCTCTTACTCTCAACCCGATACTATGGACCCTCCTTATCAAACCAAGCTGCACCGTCAGGATAGCTTCCAAGGAACCTTCTCGATACCTCTTTCCAACGCTTCTCAAGGACACACTGGCAGGAACGACGGACGACAAGTCGTGGCAGAGAACGTTCCGACCAACGCGCAGGGTATATGCGCGGGAGCGACCCGGGCATCTTTAGACGAAACGATCGGTATCGACAGAGGCGCTGTGTTTCGGCGCATCATACCTTCTAGTCGCAAGCAAGCCATCCTTCCTGGTCTTCCCGTTGTCGTCTTGCAGTTTGTTGCCGAACGTGGATCTGGCTCGACGCAAGGCAAAGAGAACGATCGGCCCGACGATGCCACGATTATAATTGACGAAACGAAGGGAAAGGATGGTGTGATCATCTCGACCATCTCTCCTCGGGAGGTGTCTGTTCTGACCGCCTCACTCCGATACAATCATCGGAAACGCTACCGGTCCTCTTCTGGAGAAGACGACACAGAACCGAAGAAGGCGAAGCTTGATCGAACGGTGAAGTCGCAAGACGTCGAACTCAGATACCAAGCCACCGAACCTGCAAGCATACGGCGCGCGCGTTCATTGAGATCGGAGGCCTCTGCATGCTCGCAAGAAGAAGTGGTACGCTTGCCGTTACCATTCAACTTGACCGTCGCTGACCGCAGCGTACATCTATGCGCCTCTCTCGTCCAGGAAACGCTTATCTATAATGCCGCTACGAGTGAGCTGGCTTCACGAGCTGTCGTGGATAGTTATGATCCACCGACGGTTCCCAGCACCCCGCTTCCAGACTCTGTGGAATATGCCAGGTCGAAAGCAAACCCATTGGTTCGAACGATACCGATGTTTCGTCACCGATCTTTGAACATACCCTATATTCCCCCTGTACCCATCATCGCACCGCCGCCGGATATCCCAAAGACAGTCGTCTATAGCGCCGAAGACTTCGCGATAGACCGCATAAAAGCACTGCTCGTCAGGGAACGCTCAGAGCGCGAAAGGGATGGTCTGGTCGTCCACGACGAGAAGCGATTGCTGCGATTGGCAATGACCGATGTGACCTTTTCGTCCCGAGACAGCGCTAACACGGCCAATTTGAGCCAAGATTGTAGCCAGTGGGAAGCAGAGTCGTCGTGCTCCTCGGTCGAGTCGCAGGAGAGCCAGGATTCCGCGCCAGGCCTGAACATCCAATCTGTGGAGCAGTATCGCGTCGCGGATCGAGAAGCTTGGTCCAATGCGTTTGGTATCACCGACGAGTTTCGGAGGAAGATCACGGGATGGATGATAGAGGTGAGCCGAACGTTTGAGATGTATCGTCGTGATTTGATACAGACTTCGTTTCTGTTTCATTTTAGTTACTCCCAGAGAAACCGGTCCCACACGAGGAATTTGGACGTCCTCTCGGTACCGATCTTTACGACCAGCTTGCGAACTCGTTACAGACACGGTTCCACGCTGTGCAATTGATTCATAGGTATTTTCTTGTTCCAGACAAGGTCCGGTATTGGAAAGATGCCTGGGGTCAAGAACTTCGCAAAAGGGAGCTTCCGGAATGGAGAGAGATATCCGATCTAGAGCGGCAAGCCTGGGATCTCGCAGTTGCATGCATGGCGTTGAGTGTCAAGGTATGCGTTGTTTGGTTTTTGTTCTGGAAAACGGAGAGAGATTAACTCGATAATCGATAGTCTCATCGTGACTGCCTCCCGCCCCTTGGACCTATCTTTGCAGCCGAGTTCGTCGGTCTCGCACCCCACCCGATGACTTGTCGGGCCCTAGAAGTGAGTATTCAATGGTTTGAACTAATGCAGATTGCTGAGTTTGTAAACGCCCAGCTGGCACAACATAATGTCATGAACAGCCTCCAATTTATGTTGGGGAGCTGTACGCCGCAAGATGTCATGGATGAGCTGTGGAATGCGTTGCCTACTTTGCGCAGGGTGACTGGGTTGATACACAACGGTTGGGCAGCCGTTCAGAGTGAGACTTGGAAGAAGCTGTTCGATTCGTTTCTCGGTAAGCACAAATCCGTTACGCCCAATTCTCGCATGTCTAATTATCTAACCCTGCTATGTGATGCGGTGCGCAGAACCAGACGTGCTGCAGTATCCGATCAGCGTACTTACGGCCGCGGCGTTAGACCACGCCTGTATGATGGCGATAGGATTTCACGATTACGACAATTCGGACCTGTTTATTGAAGTGTTGGGCTTGATGCATAACGTCGCCTTGGACATCAGGGATGTCCTGCAAATTTCCAAGGTGAGTCTGAACCTCGTTTTACCTGCGTGTGGATATTGGCTGACGTCGTGGATTGCGCAGAAGGAAATACATGAATGCGCGGAATGGTTGAAGCGTGTCGGCAAGTAGAAGAAAAATACCTTTATTGTTCCTTTATGCTTGCTGCAATTTGGACTTTTGGACGTAGAGTTGTAACATAGCCTGCTAATTTGTATGTATGATCATGTCGATGACGTTGGGGGAATGCAGTAGATGCGCAGATGGTAGGGAACATCGCTGACACCATCGAGCGGCAGGGTAACGCGGTGGCGAAAAAAGAAGACGGTCCTATGTAACAGAAGCAAGTCTGGATAGAACGACACGGCTAGCGTGGGAAAAAGTAGATTCGCCGGGGCCCCATTTGTCGAATGGTGGGAATTTGGAAGCGGAATCGCATCGTCGCTTGTGTCGTCTTCCGTTCTCTCCCAGAAGAATCTTCTTTTTGTTCTCCTTGTCTTCTTTCTCTTTCTCTTTCTCTTACGACCGTCAGAACGACCACGAACCAACCTGTCTCGCTGTCTCGACGTGCTTTTTTCTTTCTGCTATCGAAACGCTCCACCAGTTCATCTATACCCGATACCAACATCCGTCAACTGATACCTCGCGCACACCCGTGAAAATCTGTACAATCTGCGCAGTGAAATCTCGCCGATCTGAAAAAAAAATGGCCCCGGGTCCCAAGACGGGTCCGGCACTATTTCTTGGACTCGAGCTCGCCACCGATCAGCTCCGCGCGTCCATCGTAGACGAGAGTCTGGAGCTCGTGGGGGTCGAGTGTGTAGACTTTGATTCCGAACTGGTTGAATATCAGTGAGCCTATCATTCCGTGCATACCTCCTCTCCCACCGATCACTCTTTATTTCATTTCAATGTTTTTTTCCCGAGTTCTGCGCCCCATTGTGTTCGTACTCGTGCTGACTCCTGATCAGGACCCAAGGCGGCATATTCACAACGCCAGGAGATGCTTATACCACCCCAGTCGATATGTGGGTCAAGGCCTTGGGTGCGTACATTTTCGCGGACCCAAATTTCTCAGGTATCAACGTTGACTAATTTGGCCTTTTTTCAAATAATTTCCTCGATCGCCACTTTATTTTCACGTGATTTTCACAGATTTTATCCTCGAAAAGCTTTCTAGAAATTATGACGTGACGAGAATAAAATCAATCGGTGGCTGTGCTCAGGTGTGTAGGATGTCATCGCCGTCATTCTCCTTTTTTTTTTTTTTGTCGGTAATCCGACCGTCGGTGATCATGTTTTTTTTCGTAGCACACTGTTGTTTGGTGGAAGTCGACCCCGATCCTCTCTTTCCCCGCATTTGACCCGCGCCTTCCACTACATTCCCAGCTTCCTTCGAACACGTTTTCGTTGGCCAACACCCCGGTCGCACAAGACACATCGGCACATACCCATGCCCTGGCCCTTGAAGCCCTCCTCGGAGGCCCAGACATTATGGCTGCGCGCGTCGGCACGTGCGCCAACGCGTCGATCCTTGCGGCGCAGCTCCTCCGCATTCGGGAGTCTTGGACCTCGGACGTGTGGGCCCGCACAGGCAGGGTGCAGCTCGCGAGCGCGTTCATGGCAAGCATGGTCGTTGGCGAGTGGGTCAATATGGGCGAGGCAGAGGCGTGTGCGACAGGCATGTGGGCGCACGTAGGCGGGCAAGGCAGTTCAGGCCCAGGAGGAGGACATTGGGACGAGGGCGTCCTCGAGATCGTCGGTGGTAGTCTGGAGGAGGGGCGGAGAATCCGAGGATGGCTTGGCGACGTCGACCACGCGAGCGGTAGGAAAGTCGCCAACGTGTCGCGGTATTTGTGTGAAAGATATGGATTCGAACCAGGTGCGTGTGTGTGCTCGCCAATTGGACGTTCAGGGCCGATTTGTGTCTTCGTTTTTAGATACGGTCGTCACGCCGTTTACCTCTGACTATCTTTCTACATATCTTTCTCTCTGTCCGTCGCCTGGGGACGCCGTGCTATCGTTTGGGCCCATGGATGCCCTGCTTACACCCGCACAACACTATCATCCCACTCGCCTTTATAACCTATTTCCGCATCCCGCGCAGGATGTTGGAGAAAAGCGAAGATACATCACCATGCTGACCAGCAGGTAAGTTTGTGGCAAGACTGCCTTTTTCGATGTCTTGCCTGACGTTTGTTCCAGGAATGCCGATGTCCCTCGTGCCCTAGTTCGAGACATGTACACCAAGAGCTGGAGCGCTTTCGACCGTCTGGTCGCTATCGTTCCCCCTGGCGGCTCAATTGGGTACGTGGGGATCATCTAAGAATTTGCATTTTGATCCTGAAGTGCGCGCGTTCCTGTCCACAAACAGGCTCGACGACAAGCTTTTCAGCTTTTGGTTGTTGCAAGGGGACAGCTACCCGCTATCACACGTAAAGGGAATCTACCGCTTCGAAACGGGCGTCAAAGTGAACGAATTCAGAGATCTCCGCGCAAATCCCCGATGTCTGTTAGAGAGTCAGGTTCTCTCGTTCCGTGTCCGATGGTCCCGGATGATATCGACCGGCGTGCTTGGCTCCAACATCAACCGCAATCGTGGAAATGTGCAGACGCCGGGGCCGAGTCCCAATATTGCGCCGTCTACCCCTAACAATCGGGCGACGAGTCTTGGCCTGCCGTTTGATCCGTACGACTACTCACCGTTGCCCGCCCGGATGTTGGTTACCGGGGCGGCAGCCAACTTTCCTTCGGTGGCCAATCTGGTCGGGGACGTCTTCAATGCGCCAGTGTTCATGCCAAACTCGCAAGTCGACTCTGCCCAGGTCGTCCCCCACCGGAATGCTCCCGCGAACGGATTCCCCAGTCGAGCATCTCTCGGTGGTGCCTATTTTGCGCGTTGGATTTGGGGTAAGGAACGTAACTCTGCCAGCGGTGGATCTGGGGCTGGGAGAGGCCTTGGTGGATTTGAGGACGAGATACGAAGGCTGCTCGGGAAGCGGTGGGTCGCGTCTGGTGGTATACCGCTACGCACCAACGTCAACGCACCTCTGAGCGGGAACGGCGGGAGTGGCGCCAACAGTGGAACGAGCACACCGTATGGCCACCCACGATCAGGTCTCGGTTCCACAATCGTGGTGGAGGAAGAAGAGGAGGAAGTGGAAGAGATGGAACGCAGCGTCGGGATGCTGAACGCGTCAGTGTTTGCAGGCGGGTTTGCAGACCGGGATCTCGGACGGGATATTGGGCGGATGCGGACGCTCACCGGGTCGACCGCGGACACCGCGACGAGCGCGGGCTCTGGGGCACCTTCTACAGCATTCACAACGCCCGAGCTAGGGGGCGGAGCCAGTCCAGGGGGAAACAATAACAGTAATACCGCCGCGCCACAAACAACGAGTCTGACTCCTGTGACTGCGATGCCGACGGCCGATTCGGAGGCACAGATCGGTTTGGCCAAGGTAGCTGAGGCAGACGTGGACGCCTTCATGACGTATGCGGCCATCGTTCCGGAGTATTGTAGGCTGGAGAGCATGCTATGTAAAACCCTTGTCTGATGATGACCCGTGCGTGCGTCTTTTCGACGTGGATCTTTCTTTTCTTTTATACGCCTTATCGTTTACCTTTTCTTTCTTCTTTCTCGATTAGCAGGGAGGGGGGGGTATATAAGAACTTATCAGTTGATTGACGTGACAGTCCATGATTGACTCAATTGTATATTAGCAGGCTCACCGTATGCATGCACAAATATTGCGGTTCGAAACGGGCGCTGTGGGGTATCTGGGGATGAGGTCATCACCTGAGTTCAGTGACGTTTGGTGACGCCGAGCGGAATAGGGGACCAGTAGACGAGTCAGCGCTTCAGCCGCCCCCCTAAGCACTATAAAACCGATCCTCTTCCATCGTCCCCTCTTTTTTTTTTTTTCCCTCAGTACCATCCATTCATATATCCTTAGCGAACAATGTCCAACGTTCAAGCGAACAGCGCCTACTCTCTCACTAACGCCAAGGGTGGTACATGCCTTGACCTCTCTGGCAGTGACAACGTTTCCAGTGCGTACTCCTCCTCGGCCTCGCCCATGACCAACTCATTCCCCGACAGTCATCGGCTACGGGTTCCACGGCGGTCCTAACCAACAGGCACGTGTCCTCTCGCTTCACCCATCGATTACCATTCCCCCAATTCAGGAATTGTTAAGTAACCATGTCTCACTTTTGAACAGTGGATCTTCGAAAGCGCCAACGACGGGACGTTCAACCTCAAGTCCAAGGGGAGCGGCCAGTACCTGTCTGTCGCCGGTGAACCGAGCAACGGCCAAAAGGTCGTTGCTGGGTCGTCTCCGTTTGCGTGGCGCGTCGAGGACGTGCAGGGTGTTGACAACGGTGTGAGGTGAGTGTCTCCAATTCGGGCTTTGGACTACGACCGACGTCCTCATCATTGTTTTCACCAGACTCATGCCGGCGAACAACAACAACTTTTGCCTCGACCTGTCGGACCATGGAAACGCGACGCCTGGTACCCCTGTTGAGTTGTGGGGCCGTTGGGAGGGCCAGAATCAGGTGTGGAAATTGCAGAAGCAGTAAACGTCTTCTTGGTGTTTGGCGATGGGGAGGTCAAGTGTAAGATTAACGGACACGGCGCATTAGTACTTGAATTATGATCATGTGTGGTGAAGCTCTGGCATTGAACGTTGTGCCTTCGAGGCGTTCCCAAGTCAAGTTGAAGTAGATAAAAATGGACTCGGCATCAGGGAGGATGGTTCGAATGATTTCATCATGTTACATAATGGCCAGTTGGGGGCCGCGCTGTCGGGTAACCAAAGAAGCGTCGTGGCTGCGCGCCACTTCGCTTCCGAGTCTCACGCACAGACTAAATCCTGTGCGCGACTACGACGTGCCTCGCCTTGCCTAGGTCACCATCAAGATAAGCATGTTTCCACATTCGTTTCAGTACTATATCGTTTTGCTATTCGGTAAGAGCGAGGTATGGGCTGTTTTATCAATGGTAACGGCAAACCGGTGGATGTGATCCAGTACTAATCAACGTCTAGACACTGCCATCGAAGCCCGTTATCACACACTGTCGCCGACTTCTCATCGGCCCATTGCCAGTCCCGAACCCCATCATCTTCCATTCCATGATCTATTTTTGCGAGTGTTCAGCGGGCTGAAGAAGTCTCATTGCATCCGCGGACTATATAAAGTAGCAAGTGGACAGAAACTTGCTGAGCTGATGAGATAAACAGTCGCAACCACTTCATAATGCCATCCTGCTTGCAACGCAAATACGTTGATCTCATGCGCTATGCATCCTCCAAGTGGGTCAACTGGGACTCCCTTTCCAACATCCGAGTTCGTAGTTCAAGTTGTGGTTAACGCGCGCATTCTGATGTATGTTACTTTCGATCGATAGGTTGGCGCGTACGGTTCTGTCGACCAGGAAACAGGGGATTTTCGGGTAGAAGGGAACATCTATGATCCCAAATTCCAAGTGGAGCTCGACAAGCATGGTGTAGAGGTGAACATGTCCGATTTCCCACCACAAGAAGGTCAGGTCGAGGATGATTTCGTCGTCGCCTCCCAAGGGGTTAAGTATGATGGCCACCCTTACTTGTGCGTATCAATTTTATAATCGTCCTTGTATCTGCGACACGGCTTGACCAAGAGAACACAGGTGTGAAATCTGTCAAGAAATTCATACTGTCCGCGAACTTATCGACGGACAGTGGGTTTTCACTTTCCCGCGTGGAAAACGAGGTGGCGTCCTCATCATGCACAAATCGCGACAGATTCTACTTCCAAGTGTGGTACTGGAACCGCTCTACAGGATGGATAAGCTGAGGGATAAATGCCTCGTCACGAGCACCTATGCGTGCCCCGCATACTCCATGTACCTGTCCGATAAATGTAGGCTAATCTTTCCTCTTCGTTGCGTGTACATTGTTAACGAGCCGCTGACACAGCCGGTGACAAGGTCACTCTCACTTATCTACCCAAATGTCCGATCGCTGGAGTCACTGTGACAGACACTGACTGCGGCTCCGCTTGGCACGTTGACGCTCAAACTGGTCTCTTTCGCAAGGCGTGTAACATATCTGGAGCTAGCTCATACATACCTCTGTTTGAAGCCAAACATCCCATCAAGTACATTGAACAGGCTTTCCCGAATGACCTGTTAGTATAGTATCAACTTGAAGAGTCGTGGAAATAGCTGACCCACAGTTATGTGTTTATGCCAGGTGGCTAACAACATTCCCGCCATGGGAACCACTCGACGAGGATGGTGAAGAAGATCCTATTGATGTGGTGAGTCTAATATTCACAGTCACAATATTTGTTTCCGGCTGCTTACAATATGCACTCCAGAACATGGTAGAAGACACGGATAGTGATAATTTTTAATAGATTAGGTGGACAAGTCATGCCAAAATTGTCCTCGCATGGAAAGGCATTGCGGTAAGAAATGTACTAGTGACATGACTTGGCATCTCATCCGAATTGTCCTCGTCGTAGCTTGAAGCACAAGCTAGATAATTCAGTTATGTACTGTAAACCGTAGTCACTAAATCATCCTCAGACATTCCCAAGTGCAAGTCCACAAGGTCAACCGCGAGGCAGACACAGCCTATGTAGTAATCCTGCTCATCATTGGCAAGAACCAAGTCACCATAATCCTCAATTGGTGTACATGCTCAGGTACCACGTATCAACGACCAGATTTTGAGCCACTCAAGCACAAGCAGTCGTCAGACCAATGGCAAAGCTGAGACACCTAAATGGACTTTGATCCTGTCATGGGTTCCACAGCTGCAGGGTCATGCAGAAAAAATGTTCTCATAGAACTCCAGGATCTCGAGCAAAAGCAGCATTGTCATGAGCATCCATTGCTGCTTGTCCATGAAAAGTGGTGTACAGCTTGCGCACCCGCCAGTGAAACAGCACAACCTCACTAGCTAGTAAAGTGCGAGAGCTGATCTGCAGCAATATGTACGGACAATATAGAGCTGCGTGACACCTCATTTATGTATATGCAGACGTGCCATTACAGACTGCAGAGCCATAAAATCTGACAAGCTTGTATACGCGTGGAAGGCAGATGTTAGCAAGACACAAGCAAGATTGGAGAATATCTTGAGCTCCTCAAGCTTCTCTGACAATAGGTATTCGGCCACAGTAAGGTGGGGCAATGACTCGGAGGTCGAAGATATGCAAGTGTATTTTGTTTGGTATTATGGGCAAAACAGCGAAAATTCGTGTCAACTGGAGAGATAGAAGCGTATTATAAACTCTCGCTTGACCACTCGAAGAGAGAGACATGACGTACCAAACGCGACACCGAATATAACTTATAAGGCTATATACTGACAGTGGGGTGACACGTGCTTCACGGCGTAGCAACCCCCTGACTGTCTGCTGAAACGGCACAACCTCATCGTCCGGGCGAGCGGGAGCTGCTGCGCAGCAATCCGTGTGGACAAGACGGACCCGCATGACGCCTCCGAGCATGTGGGCGCGCCATCTGAAAACTCCACAAACTCAAATGCACGGGGATGGCGAAGAACCTGCCAACGCGAGAAAGATGGGAGTGTATCCCGTTTGGTGTTATAGGTACGATTCGGTTTTTCAAGTTCTGGGTAAAATGGCGGAAATTCGAGTCACTCACCCGACGAGAGGTTGAAAGTGCATTGTAAACTCACTTGAAGAGAGACATATCTGTAAGCGAGCGCGACACGAAATGTGGGTGTGCCGCTGGACGTTGTAAGTAAGTTGAGGCGAATCGACGATGGCAAGTTCAATTCGGTCAATTACGGACCGCTAAACTCCACTAGTCCTCGGGTCATTTTTCGCTTCCGCCATCATCATGATTCAATTGATGGCCCAGGCCTTGCTCGGACTTGCAGCTCTGCTGCTCGCCATCAAGGGCCTACGCAAGTTTTTGGGACGGCCCAGCTCCAGCCAACTTCGACCACTACCGCTCCCACCTGGTCCAAAGCCACTTCCTTTTATTGGAAACTTGCTCGACTTGAACATGTCCGCACCCTTTCTCTCCTACACGGCATGGTCCAAGAAGTATGGTAAGCATCTTTTCTGCTCCTCACTGATACCCAAGGCCTAAATATCTATATAACCTTGACGTGGGGCGATCGTCGGATTCACAGGCGACATCGTCTATATGCGCGCCATGCGCCAGGAGTTCATTATATTGAACACGGAAGAGATTGCCAACGTGCTGCTCGAAAAACGTTCGCAGAAATACTCTGATCGACCTGTGTTTTCTGCCGGAGACCTGTTTGGTTGGGAATGGCCAACGTCCACCGCGCGGTATGGGCCGAGATTCAGATTGCACCGACGATTGCTACACCAGTTTTTCAACGCCCAAGCGGCGCTGACCTATCGTCCCAAACAGTTGCAGAAGGCGTACGAGTTGATGACGTATCTGTTGGACGACCCGTTGGGTTACACAGCGCATTTTACCAAGTCAGTCAGCCCTTCATTGAAACCTCCACATCATCCCTCTGTAAACCAAGCATCCCCGCGGTCATCGATCATTTAATAGTGGTGCTCACGCTCGTTCTTGCATAGGTTCTCAGCCGCCGTGGTAGTGGAAGTCACATACGGATACGATACCAAAGGCAGCGAGACATTCGTGACCGCGATGCAACGTGCCGGTGACATTCTTCTCCACGTTGCCACGGTTGAAGTGTTTGCCCTGTGCGACGCATTTCCGTTTGGTCAGTATTTCGTTGGATTCGATTACCCTTCTCGTCGATTATTGACGTGCGCGTAATGTAGTAAAGTCACTCCCAGCGTGGATTCCGGGATTGGGGTTCAAGACTCACGCCGCCGAGTGCCGGTCTCTCACGGTCGAGTCAGTCAACGCACCGTACGAGTGGGTCCAGCGGCGCATCGTACGTCCCGAAGCGAGTAACCGAATCCATGGTGGTTAACGAAGAATGTTTCAGGCGAAAGGGTTGGCGGCACCATCCATGGTCGCTGACGCGATCACAAAATATCATCTGGAGGACGATTCCAAAGACCCCGAGCTCGCACAAGCCATCAAGGACTCTGCTGGGTCGCTATATGCGGGTAATTTTCTTTTTGCACGTGCCTTTGTCCCTCGGGGCTGACAACCGATATCCACCAGCTGCAGTCGAAACGGTTCGGCTCGCTTTCCTCTCGTTTTGGATCACGAAATGATTTCGTCGCTCAACAGACCAATGCGATACTTGTTATCTTTGTCTACCTAATGATGAACCACCCAGAGATCCAACGACGTGCACAGGCGGAGATCGACAGTGTGGTCGGGTATCAACGATTGCCAGACTTTGAGGACAGGGCATCGTTGCCATATATGGATGCCATCATGCGGGAGACAATGAGGTGGCACCCAGTGC
Organism: Leccinum incarnatum; assembly: GCA_038091095.1. Classification (NCBI taxonomy): domain Eukaryota; kingdom Fungi; phylum Basidiomycota; class Agaricomycetes; order Boletales; family Boletaceae; genus Leccinum; species Leccinum incarnatum. The sequence continues at coordinate 16,888 of JBBPNG010000487.1, forward strand.
TGCCCATGGGTGCGTTAAATTTTCGAAGACGGGCTCAAATTCCTGGATCCGTTGACGTTTTTCAAGGACTTCCCCATGCGACCAGCGAAGACGATGTTTATCAAGGGTACTTCATTCCCCAAGGTAAGTTGAGTATCCGAATGGTTCAAGTAGCTTCGCTGGACCATTTTATGTGCGCGCAGGTGTCTCGATCATCCCCAATATCTGGTAAGAGTCGAATTACCCGCTCTCTTCGTGTGTGAACCACGACGGCTTTGGCAGGGGAATGTCTCGCAACGAGGAAAAGTATCCCAACCCCGAGGCGTTCATACCAGAACGGTTCTTGGACAAGGATGGTAGTCTTAATGAGGACAACCTTCCATGGATATTCGGGTTTGGGCGTCGAATCTGGTACGTGGATGCCGATTTTCTTGCTCTGATTTGTTGTGCTGAGAACGGCGCGCGCCTGCAGCCCTGGAAGACACGTCGCAGAAGTGTCGCTGTGGTCAGCGATGGCGTCTATCCTGGCGTTGTTCACTATCGAAAAGACAGTGGGGTCTGAAAAGGTCAAGTGGACGACAGGACTTTCGAGGTGCGTGACCATGGCTGTTCTGATTGCCTTGTCGGAGAGTCTTTCGAAGGTGTTCACGCGCTGACGGGTCTAACTGCAGCCATCCGCTTCCTTTCCCATGTAAATTCATGCCGAGGGACAAAGGGATGGATGCTCAGAAGCTCGCATCGCTAATTTATGCAAGCCGCGTCGACTTGTAACATATCATTTTCTTTCTCGTGTTGTCGTTCGCGGGAAGGCCCAAACTACTCATCATGCTCTCGTGCTCTACACTTTTCTTGCTGAATCAAAGGGCCACAGTTGTGAGGAAAGCAACAAAAGGGCGACACACCATGACACAGCGCGAGCTCCCAATCGGATGACCAACTCACTCTCACTCAGCCATTGCGCCGAACCCATTTGTTCTTCATTTCGTGTCATTAATTGCGGCAGCATGCAAATTGGGCAATTCACTATCACACGAGGTTTATCTATTCATTTGTTGGTGAGGATTGCAATGGATGCTACCAAGCAGACATACGCGCTCTTGAAGCCCATCAAGACCGGCCGTATGGAACTTAAGCACCGCGTCGTTCTTGCTCCCATGACTTGCGTGCGAGCGTATGCCTCCTATGTCCCCGGTCCTCAGCAAGCATCCTACTATTCTCAGCGGGGTTCTGTTCCAGGTACTCTACTCATTACGGAGGCCACAGTCATCTCCTACAACGCAGGAGGCACATTCGATGTACCGGGTATCTATACCGACGCACAAATTGAAGGCTGGAAAAAGGTGCGCATTGTTTTTCTGTCTTCCGCACATCCCAGATAACGACCTGTTCGCATTCGCACCAGGTTACGAACGCAGTCCATGCCAAGGGATCGTACATTTTTCTCCAATTGTGGGCATTGGGTCGGGTCGCCGATATAGATTTTCTCGAGAAACGAGACCCCCCTTCGCCCTACGTCTCTGCGTCGTCCGTCACCTTGACTGGCCGGCCCCAGCCGCCTCGTCCATTGACTGAAGCTGAGATCAAAGATTATATCGCCGCGTACGCCAATGCAGCCAGTAATGCCATTCGCCTTGCCGGGTTTGATGGGGTGGAGATACACAGCGCATATGGTCACCTCTTGGATCAATTCCTTCAATCCGTGTCCAACAAGCGCACAGACATGTGGGGTGGGGACGAAGAAGGCCGTACCAGATTTGTAAGGGAGGTCGTCGACGCTGTCGTGAATGCGGTCGGCGAAGATCGTGTTGGTATTCGTATCAGTCCTTGGAGTACCACACACGGTGAACTTTTTGTGCCAGTCAACTATACGTTGTGCCCATTCCAAATGTTTTCCAGACATGAAGATGCTGGATCCCCGACCGACTTTTGCGTACCTCGCCACCGCTCTACGTGACAAGCACCCAAGGATGGCATATCTGCACGTGGTCGAGCCCCCCGCGCGCAGGGATGTGAACAAAGTAACCCCGAGCGCTCAAGAAAACAGTGCCTTTTTGCGAGAGATTTGGAATAGTGGTGAAGCCGGCGAGGAGAGAATCTTTATATCTACTGGTGGATATACCCGGGAAACAGCACTGCGCACCGCTGAGGAAAAAGGAGGGCTTATCGCGTTCGCCCGGCTATATATGTCAAACGTATGTTTCCCCACCTATTTCGTTCTGATGCCTTGCGCTGACATGCTGATATGTCAACGTTTCAACTAGCCTGACCTCCCTTGGCGTCTCCAGAGGAATTTGCCGCTTACGCCTGTGGATCATTCAGTGGCCCACCAGGAAATTTGACGCCTCTGGGGTACACTGATTGGCCGTTTGCGGCGGATGACTTTCAAAATATCAATGGAACAGGTAATGGCCTGAAAGAAGGTCTTTAGACTTGATGACGTCGAACGTACTGATATGTGGCGATGCTTGCTTTTGTAGAACAGTGTATAGACATGTAGAGCGCTCGGGTTTGCCGGGCGCAGAGGTACTAGCGCACGAGTCCACACGCAGAGGCTGATTGGCATTGGAAGGATGGCGATCTGACTCGCAGTACTGTCCTACTGTCCTCGTAAAAGCTCGCATTACATGGTCTCCTGAAGTTGCTCACTTCGGGAATCACATTCGAGCTGCTATATGATCATTCTTATTGTGCTATCCATACAGGGGACCAAACTTCGAGATTACAATCAGATTGCTTTCTTTCCAAGAGGTACGTGCATACTTCAACGTCAATTCCTACAATCGTACACACTCCGCTGTCATTCCTACAATGGAGTTTCCCACCCAATTCCCTACTATCCCCACTCACAAGTTTCCTAGCACGGATTTGGGAATCATCAATCCGATCTTTCATATACGCTTGAGCGTTACACCACACATGGAGAATCAGACACGTACGACATAGTTTGGCATATCCACCTACGACGAAAGTACTCGTCAGCCCTATCGGACAGAAGGAAGGAGAAAGCATCGACCCACCACCTCGTGCATCTTGAGATCGCCCGCGACGCTACAGAGCATGTATGCTTCCACGCGATCTATCCCATGTTCGGCCACCAGGTACGTGACCATGTTGCGTACGGCAGAACGTGTCGCTTCCTTGATGTCTACATTCGCGTGCGCATCGCAAACGTCGCCAAGGGTGCTTATTTAACACGTACAGCGGAGGACTCACCGGCATCGACGCCCGTGGTGCAATAGTACTCCTCAGCATTCGCCTGAGGGACCAGGGTACGGAAGTGGGGCGTCTTGGTGTACGGTTTGTCCTTGCGCACGGTGAGGCGTACGGTGACCTCCATCGGAGCCTCGATGGCCGTACCTAATTAGAATCGAATCAGTCAATCAACGTGACATGACCACGCATGCGACGACCTACCGCAGACCTCTTCCGATCGATCCCACGTCAAGTTGTCCTGTTCAGCAATGTCGGACGAGCATAATTCGTTCACTCACCCCCATCTCCCTGTGCTGCATGTCCGTCCTACACAACAGGTCGGGTATCATACGTGTCTTCGTTAGCGCGAGCTACGCAGAGAAGATCGAGACACACCCCGATGGAGAACAACGCTCCCTCAACCTCGATCGGAAGATACAGCGTCGATCCCTGGGTGAGATGCTTCGTGTCCACGTTTCCACCCGTCGCGTACGGCGGAATCGTCGACCACGCCCCAGGCGCACCCCTCCCGACGCCCATCTCACCTGCAAACGGACGGATCGGGATACGGATCCCCTTTGCCTTGTTCAAGTACGCGTAGCGGAGCACCTCACCCCCCGCGTCTACCCCCGTTCCATCGCCCGCCGCCGAGACCTTAGCCGTGCCCGTCTCGGAGAGATCCCACACTTTGATCTCAGGTTCTGGGAACTCGTCCGCAAGCAGCCCAAAACCGGGAATGAGCGCAGTCCAGCCCCAGTCGGCCGACTTGATGTCGAGCACGTCGATCTGGAGAGTGTCCCCCGGCTGTGCCCCCTGGACGTATATGGGGCCGTTGACCTGGTCGCAGAGCTCGAGCTTGAGGTTGGTGACATCAATAGCGGTCGAGGTGGGGCCGAGTTGACCGTTGGAGGCATCCAGGCAGGAGACGTGGACGGTGGATCCGGACGGGACGGTCAAGACGGGTGGGATGCTGCCCGGGTGGAGATCAGATGGATGAGATCTAACGAGGGCACCATGTCAATACATGCCTCTTATCCCAGGCCAGATGGGTTTGTTCGCGCTTCACTGCATGGATCGACATCTTTACAAAAATGTGAGCAATTCAGTGTTCTTTTCTTTTCCTTGCCTTGCGACGGAGCGTTTGTCACTGAGAAGGTGGGAGAAGTTGTTCGTGTAGATTTCGCATTCGACATTTATATATGACAGTATCTTCCGGCGGGCGTCTCTGCACTCCGTGGGTAAACATGGGTCGGACTTGTGGTGCAGTGAGGCACGAGGGAAGCCACAGTGCAAGGTCTCACCAGCGAGAGGCACCGCTTGAATTCGGCGCTTCCTCTCTCGCCTCCACCATGTTGCTCATCCGCCTTGCAGCGCTCGTCCGCGCCTGTTTCAGCGCACCCACCCACTACACCCTGCCTCCATTTCCCATTCCGGCTCCTCGCAGCTCAGTCCCCTGAGGTCCGGAGCGTGCGATCCCGACTGCTGGGTACACGCACCTGCGAGGTGTTCCCACCTACCTTGCAGCTCACCATACCCGGCAACTCGGGCTCCCGGGCCGGTCCGGAGAGCGC
>JBBPNG010000488.1:0-21613 GCA_038091095.1 Leccinum incarnatum
GCACCACGTCGCGCATCGAGGACGTGGCCTACTCACTCCTCGGGCTCTTCGACGTCACTATACCGATCGCCTACGGCGAGGGCGCGCGCGCATTTTACAAACTCGTGAGCGTCTGCGCCGCTGTGTTGTTCCCCGCAAGCTTCCATTTCAATCATTCAAGCTTCTCAAACGTTCTAAGCATCGCCGAGAGCATCTTCCCAAGCAGCGCAGGCGCAGGCGCACGGTCAGGGTCCGGGCGAGATGCTGGTCGCGCCGTCGAACGTGTCGCTTAGCGACCCCGCGTACGCGCTCACAAAGCTGGGCGTGCGGATCCGGCTCATGCTTGTGCACACGTAGTGTGAGCCGCTCGAGCCGACGGATGCATACAACACACGGCTCATGATCATACCGGCGCTGGTGACGACGGTCCAGGAGCCCATTCAGGTATATGTGTCCCTCGGTGGTGCTGGTGTCTCTGGCAAGGTGCAACAGGAGTCGCGCGAGCGTTACGGTGATATTCAGCCTGGACGAGGACGAGAACGGGAGAGGGAGAGGGAGAGGGAGAGGGAGAGGGAGAGGGAGTTTGCATTGCCCACTGTCGTGGAAGGCTGCAGAGAAGAATGTGCCCCAAGGGCCAAGGGGGAGTCGCGAGAGTCGTGAGGACCAGTGTGTCACCCACAATGACAATGACACGGTCGTCGCTTCTATCACCAAAGCAACTGGCATCCCCGAAGCTGACGTACGCAGCTTCTCACCAAGGTGTACTTGTGTGGCTGAGAGATGAGGTGGGCGGCGCAGTGCACCACGTCGCGCATTGAGGATGTGGCCTACTCACTCTTCGGGCTCTTCGATGGTTGGTACTCGCGGTAGGGGCACCGAGGTTTGGTTGGGATTGATGGTTGGGAATGTGTATATGCTGGCTGAACATAGTAATCTAACCATATGAGTGTACAGTGCAGGCAATGGTTGGGTGGACATGAAAACTTGTCACTGACTGCCTTGACAAGTATCTCTTTTGAAACAAAGACTTGCCATGCAGTATTACAAGATGATGGTTTTTCAAGAGAACAAATAACTGTAAATGTATTACCTGTGTAGCACTTCTTATATGTAGCATTTAGCTGTTTCTTTGTGGTGAGACAATGAACAATTGTCAAAGCTATGTCTTCTCTACTTTCTTAATTTTGAACAAGTGCTTCAATGCTTTCATATATTGTCAAATGCATGTCAGAGTTCACTTCAACTTTTATTGTTGCAACATTTGCCTTGGTGTACTTACAGATAGCAACACTATAGATTGTCAACAGGTCTTCAAGAAAATGAACATATACATGAAATGTCACTTGGAGTTACAGGTTTCGAGTCATTGTCACAACCATTTTCTTTTTTCTTTTTTCTTTTCCAGGTTCCTTTGCTCTTTGAAACAACTTGATAGCAAACAATCAGCCTCATGTATTCTCTAAAATAGAATAATCAGTGTATGAAACATCACAAGATCTCATCAGCTGACTCATTCGATTCTTAAGAATGACATCTTCCATGATTATGTCCACCTTTTTCTCTATGGATGCTTCTCCATACTCCTTAGATTTTTCCATCATGGCTGCTCTGACTTCTATAGGTATGCTTGATGCCTTGTACTTTTGAGCAGCAGATAAGATTGGTTGAAGATCATTTTGTTGGAATAGATGGAAAGAATGCTCTAGAATGAGCAAGATATCTTTAGCATAAAGTGAACAAGTAGTGTTGTTACTAAGAATTTTTAAACAAATCATTGAAAGAAATATACCAATGCTGGTTTCAAGAATTTTCTTTTTTGTGCCAATGTTTATCTATTACTTTCAATGAAATCTTGATGAAAGAAATTCAACAGTAAACATACTATGTTGTTTGGCTTTAGAAAAGAAGTGTTACTCTTTTCAATGGAAGACTAACAAGGAAGTGGTAAGATTAAAAGACAATTAAATAGATCTACATACTGTATGATCTGGAACAGTCTAGTGCAATGAAACATGTCAAATAAATCACTGGATATGAATTTTTCAAAAGCTTAGATTACCACCTATTAATAAAAATGAATGTGAGAAATCATCAATATTGATTTGTTTGACATATACATACAGGCTAATTGATTTATGAGTGAATATGAATATACAATTAGTGAACCAGAAATCAGTATTGATTATGATCAAAACTTACATCCTGTAATATAATAACAATGTGAATTTTGCAAATATACTAAAATAAGAAAACTTACAAGCTGGAACATATTAAATAATTAGATAGCTATCAAAAATTACATAAAGTATAGTAACATGCAACTTACATTCTGTGAACAAACAAAAAGTAAATGGAAGATCATTAGTGTTGTAAATTCATTATGTAGTGTACCTTCTATATCACCCATGAAATGAATGCAAAAACATCAGCATCATGGTTCTTTATATACAAGTATTTTCACTCACCAACTGCAATCAGAGAATACCAGAGTGTCATCACATTATCAAATCTATATTTACACTAATGATGGTGAAAGACCCACCACCTGGAGGCATGAAAGTCAAAAAATGAGAAACAACATATTAGTGTCATCATATACATATAATTGTTAACTTACATCCTGTCATATCAGAACCAAAGTCAAAATAAAGATGAAAAAAATCAGTATCATCACAAAAATCTTGCAGTCTACAATAACCTTCTATAATTTCCACATAAGGAAAAAGAATGGATATGTAACTGTTAGCATGTCTCAAGATAACTACAAATTGAAGAAACTGACTATCTGGTATTTCCAGATAACAACATTAATAGATCAGTAAGGTTATTGCTGAATATCTCCAAGTGGTAACTCACTGTCTGTGATTTACAAACAAGAATGAAGACCCAAAGAACATTACTACCATTATTACTTTCAATAATAAAAAACTCACCATCTATAATTTCAAGCCATAGGGAAGAATGTGCATGAAATTATTAGTATAATTACTTTCAATAACATCTCACATCGCCAACTCACCCTCTGTGTGATTTATCAGCATCATCAGTATCAACTATGTCTCACAATGAATGACTCACCTCCTATGAAACAATAATCAAGAGTAAATATACAATTTTGAGAAATGTTAGCAACTTGCAACAATATTTAAAAATGAAGAACTTGCCTTCTGTAATTTCGAGGCAAGAATGAAATATAGAATAAAGTTGATCATTATCATGTCAGCAACACCATCTCACAATGGCTATCTCACCTCCTTGTAATTTCAAGAAAAGGGCAAATTATAGGTAGTATCATGAATCTCAACAGCATCTGATAACAGAAAACTCACCATCTGTCATTTATAGACACAAATAAAGAATGAACCAATGATTGGCATCATTAATTGATGTCAACAACATTATGGAATGGACAACCCACCTCCTATGTATCTCAGACATAGTCAGAGAATGTGCAGCAAATGATCAGCATCATCACACATAACAATAGGTCACAATGAACAACATACCATCTGGTGTTTTTCAGACAAGAATAGAAAATAAACATGGAAGTATCAGTATCATTACTATCAATAATATCTATCAACAGCTCACCTTCAGTGATATGCAGGCAGCAAGCAAGGTCAAAAAGTGTATCAACATTCATGCCCCTTTACATCACCACATGATGCCAGATGGTCAACTTACATCCTGTATTTTAAGACAATATATTACAAAATTATATGCAATCATATCAGCATCATATACTGGCAAGCATATCACAATGGTTAACTGACCCTCTGTGATTTGAAAGAAATAATGATTGATTGGCGTGGAATCATCAAGATACTCTCAACAAGATTTCAGAACACACTCACCTCCTGTGATTTCCAGAGACAGATAATAAATAGAGGTAGAATGATGAGCAGTACAATAGATGACTTGCCTCCTATAATTGGTGAATATTGATGAAGAATCAGAAGTGCATCATTAATATTATAACTGTTGATAACACCTCACAATGGAAAACTCACACTCTGCAATGTCATGAGGATGAAGAATGAAAATGAAATCATCAGTGACATTGTGTCAACAACAGCTCATGGTAAACAACTCACTATCTGTAATTTACAAACAATAATAATGGATGGTTAGTGTCATCATTCTGAACAATAGCTCAAAATGAATAACTGACTGCCTGTGATTTCCATACAAGAATGACAAATGGTCAATACCATCACTCTTAATAAGTCACAATGGACAGCTCACTATCTGTGATTTCATGAAATGGATGAATAGTGGGGGTGTCATCAGTATCTGAGTCATACACCCAATTCTCATGATTGTATTTACCTCCTGTGATTTTTCAGACAAGGATGAACAAAGAATATCAATATCCACACCTTTGTTGATATATCACAATGAACAAAACTCACCATCTATATGAGCACAAAGAATGGTTATGAGATGATCATATTACATTATTACTGTCCACAATATCATACCATGACCAACTCACCTCCTGTGTGTTCAAGAAATGGGTGGAAAAGTGGACATGGAATGATCAATATCATTACTTTCAATAACATTTTATAATGGACAACTGACCATCTATGATTTCCAAACAAGAATTGAGAATGAACAGGAAATCATCAGTATCATTGGTCTCAGCAGCATCTCACAATGAACAGCTTACCACCTTTGATTTCAAGCCAAGAGTGAAGAAGAATGAGTATCAAATTATCAGCATTATACCCTTTCAATAACATTTCATGATGATTGACTCACATCCTATATCTCAAAATAACAATTAAAAGTGGACATTCAATAATCATATCAATACTATCAACAACATATCAAAATGAATGACTCACCATCTGTGATTTACAAATAAGAATGATAATGGACAGTCCCAAAATCAATGTCATAATTATTGTTAGAAATGTCATACACAATATCTCATAATGGATGACTCACCATCTATGATTTGGACCCAAGAGTAAAAATAAACATGGAATTATCAACATCATGTTCATCAATAGTATATCATAGTGGGTTACTTACCACCTATGATATACAGACAAGAAATATGGAATCATTATCATCACTTTCAGTAACCACTCACAATGAATAGCTCACCACCTGTGATTCACCAGCAAGAAGGATGAATGGGCACAGATAATTACCATTATCACTGTCAACAACATTTCACAATAAATAACTCACCCTCTATGATGTTAATCAATGGTGAAGAATAGGCATGAAATCCTCATCACTCTGAATTATATTATACAATGGACAACTCACCCGCTGTAATTTCAAAATGAGGATAAAAATGGACATGGAATATTGAATCAACATGATCACTTTTTCAACATCTCACAATGGTCAACTCACCCTCCATGGCTTCATGAAATGGATGAACAATCAAGAATGTCATCAGCATCATTGCTCTCAACAACATCACACAATAGTCAACTAACCTCCTGTGATGACCAAACATGGAATGATTCCTATCATATTCTCAATGAGATCTTATGATGGACAACTTACCCCCTGTAATTTCATGGAAAATGTCAAGAATGGGCATGGAATCTTCAACATCATTCTCAACAATAGCTTACAATAAACAACTTACCTCCTATGATTTCCAGACAAGGATAAAAAATGAAGATGTGATCGCTCTGATACATTCATGATGGTCAACTCACCTATTGTAATCATCAGCATCTGTTCTCAACATTTGCAATGGACAACTCACCATCTATGATTTGAAGCCAAGGTGAAGAATGGACATGAAATTATCAGCATCATACATCTCACTGATAGCATTTATAACAGTCAACTCACATCCTGTGATTTTTGATAAGAATGAACAATAAACATACAATGGACATGATGTCATCACTGCTCTCAACAAGATATGACAAGAGATAACCCACCTTCTGTTATTTCATCAAACAGGTGGAAAATGTACAGGAAATTATCAGTATCATATTCCTCAGTGGCATTCCATGATTTCACAATAGACAACTTACCATCTGTGATTCCCAGACAAGTATAAAGGATGGACACATAATCATCAGCATTATCTCAATATGTATTGTAGAAAACTCACTCTCTATGATTTCATTAACATAATTAAAGAGCATACCAGGAATGACAACTTACTTTCTGTGATTTCCAGACAAGAATTATGAACAGACATGAAATAAATAATCAACATCATCATCACTCTTAATGATATTTCACAATGAAAATTTCACCTCCTATAAGTTTTATACAGGAAAAAGAATGGACATGATTCATGATCATAGGCATCACCACTTTTCACAACATGTCACAATTGGCTCACCTTCTATGAACATGGAATTATCAATATCATCTCTCAACAATATATGTTGAAATGGACAACCCACCCTCTATGATTTTATTATAAGAATAAAGATTGGACATAAATCATCAGTATCATTACTCTATACAATATCAGACAATAAAACTCACATCCTATTGAATGAAGAACATGACACCATGGAATCATTGACATCATTACCTCAATAAATCTCATAATGGTCAACTAACCTCCTATGAAGAGAGTACATAGAATCATCATAAATGCTTTTGATAATTGGACAACTTACCATCTGGTTTTATCCAAAGGATGAGAAATTCATATGGAATTATTAGCCATTGCTACCCTCATATCATCTTGCAATAGACAACTCACCTCCTTTGATTTCCAGACAAGGATAAAATGGCATTTCTCTCAACAATCTCACAAAGAAAGACTTACTGTCTGTCATTTCATCAAGAGGATGAACAATGGCCAAGGAATTATTAGTATCAAATTTCTCACTTGGACATGATAAACAACTCACTATCTGTAATTTCCAGAAAAAAATTAAGATGGAAATAAAATTATCAGCATCATCATTCTCTGCAACATCTCATGACAGACAACTAACTCTCTGTGATTTCATAAACAGGATAAAGAATGGACATTGAATCATCAGCATCATATCCCTCAACAATATTCCACAATTCAACTCACTCTCTGTGATTTCCAAACAAAAATAAAACAATAAATGAACAGGAACTCATCAACATCATTACTCAATGACATTTTACAATGGACAACTCACCTCCTGTGAGTTCCACATTATCAAGAAAAATCATGGGCATGAAATAATCTGTATCATCATTCTCAGTGACATCTCACAATGTACAACTCACCTTCTGTGATTTCCAAATATGGTTAAAGAATGGTCGAAAAAACAATTATCATTATTATTTGGGACATCACACAATGGACAACTCACCTCCTGTAAGTCCCAGAGATGAATGAAGAATAGACATACTATCATTAATATAATCATTCTCCAGATCTTCCAGTGAATAACTCACATTCTTTGATTTGCAAATATGAATAGGGAATAAATACAGAATCATCAGCATTATCTCTCTCAATATCTCACAGTGGGCAACCCACCCACTGTGGTTTTCAGCATTCATTGGGCATGGAGTCATGAGCATCATCACTGAGTGACTGTCATGAAGATCTCAAAATGTACAACTCACATCCTTCAATGTCCATTGCAAGATATATAAAAAAGGATATTGAATGATTAGCATCATAACTGTCAAGAATATCCTACAAAGCCAACTCACCCACTGTAATATGCAATGCAGAATGAGAAATCAACATGAAAGTATTTATCATTATTTTTATGGACATCTGCCTCACAATGTATAACTCACCTCCTGTGATTTTTCAGAACAGTATGGGAGAATATACATTGAATTCAAGTTGTGAGCATCATGACTTTCATCCTCATCTCAAAATGCATAACTCACCTTCTATAAATTCCAGCACCAAATGGGTATTAGTCCACAACATTATCATTCCCCACATTTGAAGAGTTTTACATACCCTCTATCATTTTCAATGTAGCATGCATAATCAACAGCTGTTTTGAGTACCAGTAGAATCATGAGATTCAGATGCACAACTCACAGACTGTAGTGGATAGATATAAATGAAAATCAGCATACATAGATCAAATGCTTAATGCTGATCTGTCTTACCCAAAAATGGGGAAACCATTGTGCAAGCCTCTCAGGGTCTGCAATTTTCATGCTTTGTATTGGAAGTGCAGACTTGTACATCTTCTCTATACCCACTATCACACTTTTTGTGCATGCAAATATTATTCTTTGAATAAACATGTGACTTTCTCTCACTCACTCTTGAATTGCATATCTAATGCAAAGTGCTAAATTTGTTTCCTGGGCAGAGACAAACAACATTTGCAAAGCTTCCTTGTTCATGGCTTTTGCTGTTTCCTCTAGTAGAATATCACAACCTCCCTTGCACGGCAAGTCTAGAACACAGGTGAATTTTACGAATCAATTTATTATGAGATATATACCTCGAAGTCGAACATAAGATTTTGGAGTAACTGTATGCTCCTCTTGGGCCAGAATCACAAGACGGTGCTCTATATCAGCCTCAATAAAAATCCCTTCAATGAGTGGCTCAGCCTTTGATATCTTCTCCTCTCGTGAAAGCTGCTTTCGATCCTCATTACTGAGTCTGCTCATGGCTTGAGCCAGCAGTGCATCAAATTTGGTGAACAACACAATAACAGGAACTACGGAAGCTGTGAATCAGATTATCCGAGAGAGCCTTTGACAGGAATCGACTCACTCTCTCCTGTATCACATTCTTTTAAAAACCTCTCCTCAGATTTTTGGATTGTTCGATCGATCTTATCCATTGGAATACAATACCTGTTGCCACAGAGCAATGATACGGGTCAATATCCATAGCCCCCAGCTGTTCAAGGCCAGTAACTACCATATGGCATGGATACGCTTCTTGAGCAAAGGGGTCTTTGCACGATCATCAATGAAGTCCTTCATTCGTTTAAACTCTTTTTCACCGCCAGCCTCGAAGCCCCGCGAGTCATGAAAGACAAATTTATCATTGCTGCGGAAAACTAGCTCGTTCTCGATGTCGTGCTCCCCGCGCTGACATGGGAATGTTAGTTATAACATGCCTCGTTCCTCAATCCGATACGCAGCCTTGCTACCCACCTCCGTCGATCCCTCGACCCAGGACAAATCAACCTTGCGACATGGTTTAAGATACTGCCAATCCAGATGCATTGAACCAGATCCGTACCTTGTTTCCCTCTCCATCATAGATCTCAGGGTCTTCGGTAGTGTCACAGATCGCACGAAGGATGGTCGTCTTGCCAGCGTTCGCCCGCCCGATGATAAGAATCCTAAAACGCCCGAATTTCTCTCTGATATTTTCTGAAGGGTTTGTATCTTCTGTCGCCATCTTTGAAGAATCTGGCACTGCGCCTAAGTGAAGAACTGTAGAACTGAGAGTGGTGCACTGGTGGTGGTCACTGTCCAAGGTGGGAAAAGGGTACTAGTAGGGCCAATCGATTGATCACCCGCTTCCGCCACTGGCAGGTCCCACAAGTCACGTTTCAGCCATTCGTTCCGAGTCTGTACGGAATTACTGGATAGAGTAGAATGTTCGGGTTGATCTATCTACTTAGTAAGGTCCGTCACATCAGAAATTCTGGTCTAGACGCGCCGGAACGCGGCACTCGGTCGCAATAGACTATATTCTGTTCGGGATCATCCCGTTCCCAGAGATGCCAAGAATATCCAAAACTGATGAGATGTTGGCGACACATTGATATTCTCGTGCGCGCTCTATGTCGAGTAAGTGAAGTCTTGTACTTAGGATGTATGACTAGGCTATTTTGGTGATGCAAAAAGACGAGAAAAGCGTGCCATGAAACGCACCCCTCTTTAAGAACATGTTCTTACCTCCTTGCGTTCTAGTTTGAAGAATTGGGACCCGGCAGAGTACACCTTCCGACCCGAACGACCGTCGTCTGCCTCAAGTGTCGTTACCAGAACCACTGGATTTCAATCATTCCGGGCGGGTTTGAGGAGATGTCGTTCATCGCACACGGACACCATATGTGTACAACATGGCAACTAGATCCCGACTACACGATAGGACACGGACGTATACAAAGACCCGCCGAAAGACTATCAAATGCGATCACCACGAACCCAAGCTAATTACACCTAGCAGTCGATTCGACAACCCTCGACGAAGACATCCTCGAACAAGGCCAGCACGGTCCAGCCCATGGCGGACGGGGAGCTGGAGTTCCTTTTGCTCGAGTCATGGCACGTTCCAGCCGCATCTCTTGACGAGAGAGCCAATCCACAATGCAACTCGCCTCAGATTCATCAGACCGACGCCCAAAAGAACGTTCATCTAAACCTTTATATGCGAGCAAATTAAGCATTGAAGGCCATCTCGCGATCATTTTCTCGGGCCTCAAGGTCGCGTTAGTCAGGGAACCGTGGCGGACCATTCCACGATGGGCGATATAATCGCGCTAGCGTATCTAGTGATTGAACTGATGGATACCTTGAAGGCGAGGCACCTTGTATGCATCTACCACCTGTTTCCGCCGAAAGATTTGTCAGCGGGAAACAACGCGAGGATATCAAGTAAACGTCGACCGACCATATTGTCACCATCTATGGTAGTACCCGGGCCCTGCACTGGGAACAGTGGCGTTACAATAATGTTGTACTTCTTGCCTTCGGATGCACGTGTCTTCGTGCATCCCGTGATCGCAGATTTGGCCATCTAAACGGCTAGCAGACGAATCGACCATATATGAAAGTATAGGCACGCCCAAGACACGCACCAGCTCTAGTGATGATGACAGTTTGACGATTAAATCGAAAGGGTGGTGCTGATTGAGCATTCGGCGGGGGATTGGAAGCGACTTCGAGCTCTTAACACGATGGACCATTGTCCTCATGTTTGAACGCATGTACCTGCTCTCGACGTTTGCGGAGAACCTAAGTCTTGTCAGAACGAAAAGGAATATGCATAGCGCTGCACTCACTATCTCGGGTACAAAAAATCATTTCCGACCACTAGGACACTTCTCATACTGACAGAGGGCGTGAACGTCTCGTCTGTGTTCCAATCTGTCCCCTTGTTTCTCTCCCAACGATTCCCGGTGGTAAACCCTGCTCCAACTTGTAACACGCACCCAGACGAGTTCGGATCTTCGGGATGATATACAGCACTGACGACGAACGGCGCCATGCATTCAGGCTAGCCAACAAAAGATAGTTCAGCCATCAGTACACCACTTATCCCAAACCCAAGTCAGCTTCAACTTCTCGAGAACCTCAGGCGGCACAATATTTTCCTTGACGCTGCAACCTGTGATGAAAGATCCAACGTAAAGTCAACCACGAATCACACATGAAACGCACATGTGCAATCGCGATCGCGTTGATGGTATATTTGGCACTCTCCCTCACAAGCCGTTCTCGTGGATCCAATCATTTTGGCCGCACTGCAGATTGCCTGGCCAAAGTTGCCTGTCGAAATCGTACGCACACCTTGACCGTGCGACAGTACTGCAGGAAAACACAAAGACATATATCTCAGTAACGCAAGACGTGTGGATGACTCTCCGCACAAACCTTTGATTGCGAAAATGCAGCCAGGCGGCCGTGGTGCACGTAAAAACGCCATTGAGACGTACTACCACTACGACTCACGTTAATCACGTGCACTACGCCGTGACTGCGGACCTGGGTTACGTAATACTACATTTATTTATTAGTATTTTTTATTACGCAAGATGCAATGACTCGGAGCCAAAGTTGAAAAACGTCTCATCAGCACATCAGATCTCAGACTCCGAAGTTGGACGTGGATGCAACTCGCGTGGAATTCGTGGCCAAGATCAAACCTTGGCAGCCCACCTCGTTTCATTTCGTCAACCACCTTTTGCGCAGCTTCTGCACTACTAAAATTATTCACAACGTTGGCAACTTGGCACCGCGCGCTGAAAACAAGAGTGAATAGCTGAGGAAAGGGAAGCGCGACGAGGTGAGGACCTAACCGAGGTCATGAGATCGGAGGGAGGGACATACACTTTAGCCTTTGCCTTAAATGGCCTAGTCGACCTGCGTCAGTCACGACGATCTTTGAAGCTTGAAGGACGATGCAAGTATCCGAGCGTGGATTATGCAAGTCAGTACGAAGTAGGAAGGAGCGACATTCCCGAATGATGCAGGTGGAGCCGTGGAACGGATTGATAGGTGGCCAGTGGCGTCGGTACTAAGGGGACAACAAACTTGATCTCATCTTCGTTTAACACAGGCGGCTGACTCACTCCATATTCAACCACCTCAAGGCCTCAAGTGGAGCCATTTCCTGCCTCGATGTCTGGCCCGGGCCTGCTTGTCTCCTCGCCGTGGAATCACCATCAATTAACATTCATATTCTCACATCCCGAGTGTGAGCAGATGGCTAGTTCCTTCTAGCTGATTTTTTCCCCAGTCCCGTCGGACAGTACCCGTGATAACATTCCAGTGGGTTCGTGTCATCACCCACACTCCACACTAATTCCAGGTGCAAAATGTTCTTCAAAGTCAGACCGTCGCCGTGACCGGCGCAGGCAGTGTACTGTATAACTTGAGCGTACGTCTTACGCTTAGACACTCACGACCTCGTTCAGAACGACTTCCAGGATGCGTTATTCACTTTTGTTTGCGTCGCGCAATACCAACGTTGTCGTGAATGCAGGCACAAAAGTTGTCCGACGAGGCGGGTTTGTCATCTGTTGTGGATCGGCGTGACCTGACCTTGTCGGAAGGTGTTATCGATGTTATCGATTCTCGCTCCATTGTTCCTGGCCATTTATCTCGCGCGTGATTCACGTCGCCCGACGCCGCGTCTTGCTTGGTGATCGTCAGTTGTTTAGCAGGGGTGTCGCAACACGTCCCGGTGACGGACGGTGGGACGGTCACACAATGCGCTTGGATATCATTGGGTGTATCACCATCCTCCTGGACAATGCGCACGCATTGCGGTATAAGGGGTCTCTCTGTTCACTTGTTCGTCCGTCCGTTGCTTGAATCGCTGAACGATACCGAATGCGCTCCCGCGGGGAGGGATGGGTTCAAGAAAATGTCGAACACCGAGTCCGATCAAATCATAGTGATACAACTCGAGTAACTTTGCATTCATGGTACGTGTTTTTTTTCTCGCCACACTGTTTTGGTTGCTAATACATGTGTATGCTTGTGTAACGTGCGAACGTGACACGTAACTTTGGCCGAGCAAATTAGAATGGGGCGCAAAGGGTTCTCAAATTAACCAAGGCGCTCGTCAGCACAACTTCATTGTGACTGCCATGGCGCCGGTGCGTTTCATTCATTGTTCCGTCTACGACATGCGTATCGACTGTGCTGGATCTTTGATTTTTTAGTTTTCCTCATCCAGATTCTAGGCTGATGGATTAGTATGCCGCCAGATCCTTGCAAAATGGGAGGTCAGACGGGTTTAAGGATCATCGGTGCGCCAATGGTTGAACGTGGACTTTCTGTTGCTAGCCAAATTTGCCATAGGTGCAATGTGTATGGGGTCAAAGTCAAGTGGTCAGAACTCTGAGATGGTGAGTGCAACTTGTATGCACATATTCTGATAAGAGTGTGGTGCAGAATCCCCTACAGGCTTCGGTTGCTATGGAACTGGTTCGGATGACACCTAGTACCTACATAAATGTCCTGCAGGAAATGAATGTATGTGCATGCTGGATTATGTAGGCATTGTTGGGAGGACATATGACTGCCTTGTTATTCCATGACAAACATACTATATTTCACTAATATGTGCTGTCAATACTGCCAGGTGATGATTTCTCAAGGGAACAGTATGTGAACTCCATTTTTATAAATTCTGGTTCCTTGCTGTCAGAGCCATTGCTATTCTCTCCATTTCTCTCCATTTCTCATCTATTTGTCCTTTCCTGAAACAACTTGATGTCATGACTCTGATAAAGGAACTGACCCTACTCAGTCACTGAAATCTAAATGGTTCATGATTCATGAACAACATATTATAAGATATCTTGAACTTACCCATCTTATGCTGAAGAATGACATCTGTGATCATGCGCACCTTCTCATTGTTGGATGCTTGGGCATACTGCTTGAAGATCTCTTTAATGGCTGATCTGACTTTGGATGCATTTTTTGATGCTTTGTACTTCTGAGCAGCAGACAGCACTGGCTGAGGATCATTTTGAATGAAAAGATTGAAGGAATGTTCCAGAATGAGCAGTATGTCTACATGGAGTGACAAAGAAGTACGGTTTATCAATGAAATTTAATTTTCTTGAATGGACAACATACCAACACTATTTTCAATCATTTGCTTCTGTGTGCAAACTCTAGCCTATTGTTTTATTGTGAAATGAGCTGCCAAATGATTATGGTGAACTTACCATAAATTCCATAATGCTTGGTTTTAGAATATCCAATTCACTTGCATCAATAAGCAACTAAAAAAATAAAATGTCAATACACAGGGAGGGGTAACAGACAGATTGGTAATACCTTATTCCTTCTCTCAGTCTAATCAAGATAAAAAACATTAAGATTTGGTACGAAGTAATTAGTTGTTCTAAACATATCAAAAATCATTAACTCACCAGCTACCATTTCAAAAACAATATGATCATGGAGTTATGCAATATGAATCATTATTACTCTCAAGAACATCCCACAGTATTTAACTCACAGTCTATTGGAGAGGGGTAAGGATTAAATGTGAAACACTACTTCCAGCATTTCATACTAATGCAGAACTCACACTTTGCTATTTCCAGGGCATGATGGTGAAACATAATAATTAGTATTGGCACTCTGACCACAATGAAGTATAACTCACAGTCTGTTGTATCCAAACCAGTGTGAAGAATGCACAGGGAACCATCAGCATTGTAATGTTTATTTACCAACAATAACAAATGTACAACTAACATCCTATGATTTTAAATTCCAAGTCACTATGAGCAATTGTCATGATGAAAGATCCAACTCACAAACTATGGTCATCAGGAAATGAATCAGTAGGGGAGCCACATAGATAATGTATCCAATAAAAAGTTTATCTTACCGAAAAATGTGGAAACCATCTTGCAAGCCTTTGAGGCTCTATGTTGCTCATATTGTGTAGGGGAAGTGATGATGCATATAGCTTGTTGACAGCATTCACCATGCTTTATTATATGTAAGCATCATTCCATGTGAGTTCAGATTGCTCACTCTTGAACTGCATAACCAATGCAATGTGCCATGTTTACTTCCTGGGCAGAGACAAGTAGCATTTTCAAAGCCTTATCATTCAGAGCTCCTGCTGTGTTCTCTAGCAGGATGTGACACCCCTCATGAGATTTGTGCATGCCTTTCATGCATGAAAATTCCATAAACTGAACCATTAATAAAAATGACAATAAATACCTTCAAGCCGAACACTACATTTTGGTGCATACTTCATTTGAGAGAGACGACCCCATATATTAGCTTCTTCAAAAATTCCATCAACGAGTCCCTGTGCCTTTGCTACCCTCTGCTCTCGTGGTAGCCTTCGATCACGTGTTAAACTTGGATGACTCATGGCTACTGCCAATAATGTATCAAATTTGGTGAACACCACAATAACCGGGACTGGAGATGCTGTAAATTTAAGAAAACCTGAACAAAAACAAACTCACTATGCCTTGTATCACATTCATCAAAAAACCTTTCCTCAGAACGTTGGATTGCTCGGCCAACTTTGTCCATTGGGATACAGTACCTATCCAGCACATCCCATAGTGGTCAGTGCATAGTCCACCACGTAGCTCCACATATTACCATATTATATGAATACGTTTCTTGATAGAAGGGGATGTTGCACGATCAGCGATGAACTCCATCATTCGCCGATATTCGTCTTCACTACCAGCTTCGAAGCCCATCGAGTCATGAAAGACAAAATTATCATTGCTCCGGAATATCAATTCGTTGTCGATGTCGTGAATTCCGCGCTAACGTAGGTTGGTCATAACGTGCATCATGCCAGACGTACAGCGACACTACCCACCCCGGACGACCCCTCGACTTGGGTCAGATCAATCTAGTTACATGGATTAATGTCCCACCAATTGAATCATCCAGCCAGAATCATACCTGGTTGCCCTCTCCATCATAAACTTCAGGGTTTTCGGTAGTGTTACAGATCGCACGGAGGATGGTCGTCTTGCCAGCGTTCGCTCGCCCAATGATAAGGACCCTGAAACGACCAAATGTCGCTCGGATATCTGTATAGTTTCTGGCATCTTCTGTCGCCATCTCTGGAGAGAGCAGTGTGTTGGTGAAAAGCTGTAGAACTAGGAATCTAAGTGAAGGTCACGGTCGAAGGTGGGGGTGGGGGAAGAGGCCTATCGAAGGCAGAAATCGCATCGATCGATCGCCATCCGACGTCCGCTTCCGGTAGGTCCAGCGGGACACCGTCCGAATATATGTACTCGTCCTCATTTGGTACGGAGTCTCAGGATAGGCTAAATTTGACCGGCGTCTTCCGCAGGTCTAGAGCAACACATCAGAACGGTCTAGACTCGGGACACGCACTCACCCGGTCGCATCAGGCTCCAAAGATAATGGACGACACGTTTTCGTGACAAGTGCCATCTGTGCCCGCTGCATGTAGAGTAAGTTTATCAAATGCTGCTATATACAATGCATGCCATCCCAGCCAGACGTACTTTGAATGTCATGTACCAGTAAAAATCTCCGACAATGGATCTTCGACAGCCTGATGGACGACGGAAAGAAGTTTGCACGTGGGCCAGCGCAAGAACGAGACAACCTTGACAACCACGCAGAAGTACGACTTCAAACCCAACGGTAGCCCTGTGCTCATCGTCATCTGCATCAAAGGTTTCGCGTCCGCATTGTGTGTATGGCCACCAGCGTCACGACTACTTTCATAGCAAGCCCACGGCGGACGGCGAGCTCGAGTTCCATGATCTCGCGTCCATTCGAGCCATGGCAGTGCGCGGCATGCCACCGACGCGATGGGATGACGGGGAAGGTAAGGTAATTTCTTGCGGAGCATCCTGCAAACCATGTTCAGTTTCTTTCCGCGTTCCTCAACGCCGCAGCCAGAGCTTACCGCGTCAACGGAGTCCCATTACAAAGAGTCAATATTTCGACATTGAATCAAAGGGCGTAGGCACCAGGAGCGGTACATCTTTTGGGAAGCAAGAGTTTACAAAGCGGAATAAAGTTTGGGTTAACTGAATCTTCAAGAAAACGGTCTGGAAGTTCCTGCGTCCACTGTCAGAGGTGATTGTGGGCACCGTGCGCTCGCGTCGGCCAAGCAGTGTGTATGCGTAGGGACTGAGAGCCTGGAAAGGAAAGGAAAATGTTATGTACAGGGCCTGGAGGCTTTTCCGGCCCGGGGCTGGCCGCTGGACCCGAACCTGTGGGAACGAATGCCACCGGGAGCCAGTAGCCTAAATGAGCCATGTGCATGCATCCCCAGGTCCGGTTGCCCATCGTCAGTACAACCCGAGTCCCTTTCGCAAATCATCACCCACTGCTCGTACGTCGCCTCATCGTCCATGAACCGATGTATACAGTTCCTACAACATACACTAAAGACGAAAAAGCATGGACACGTCGAACGCCAAGGAAAGGAAAGAGAAACCCGTCAACGAGTGCAGAAACATGTGCGTGTATTCTGTATCGACGAGCGTCAAGTATCAAGACAGCGTGTATAACAGGCAGGTAGAGACCAAGGTAAGGAAGGAGAGGAGTAGACAACGACGGAGAAATACATGCGTAGCAGACGTGCGCGATCTGTACAGAAAAAGGTACAACAACTTGGATGAAGACGAGAAGACGAAGAAGGGAAACAACTAGAAATGACAGAAACGAAACGCACGGATCTCAAGCCAAATACTTCTCATTCAACGCATGCACCTCTCTCGCCAAAAATGGCCAGCTCAGCGCACGCCCCAACTCATCTCTCAGCCGCTTCTCGTCCCCGCCCGCCCGCTCCCTTGCTAATCGCACCTCCCAACCTAATAGATTGTACAACAATCGCATGTTGGGCTGGATCAACACCGACAATCGGCGACTTCGTACCACCAAGTACGCTTCGACGAGGCTCAACCCAAGGTGTTGCATCACGTACGCGATCGTCACCGTAGCGCTCCGCGAAACGCCTACCCGGCAGTGCACTAGTACACGGCCGCCTGCGAGGCGCGCCTTTTCGATCCAAGTACATATCGGATGTAGCTGTGGTTCGAGCGTGTCGATGCCGTCGTCGCAAACGCCCTTGATGTCCAGCACTTTGATCCTCCCTTCACGTTCTTCGATCCACAGCGACCCTCTACTTCCATGGCACTGCCCTGCACTCCCCGCACTGAATGCGAACGAAGCCACATTCGCGGGGCACGATTGCGAAGGGTCAAATGAAGAGGCGGCGGTAGGCGGTTGTGGCGGAGGAACGAGCGCACATTCGCCAACGGAGACGACATGCGTGATGCCGAGTGCATGAAGCATATATACGTTCGACGCGTGATTCCTGCGTACATGCTTAGCACAGCACTCGTAGCACATGAAATCGACGTACAAGTTTCCAAGGTACAAGAATGGAAGCACACGACTCGGGAAACTTCCATCGAACCTCGCATCATCAAACCATGTCTGATGATCCGATATAAACGACGGCAACGTGTTTGCCCTCGGTCGCTTCGACGATTCCCTCGTCGGGTTCGGTACACAAGAGAGCGACGCAAAAGGCGCAGACGAACCATAATTGATCGTCGACGAGTGTGGTCGAAGCCCATTAATATTACTCCTGGGAGTGACAGGATAGTCACCTGCTAATGCAGGCATCCCGGAGAGTCCTCGCTGGACGTCTCCATACTGGTATCGTGAACGGAATGAAATATTCGATACTCCCAGTCGAGCCTCAACTTTTTTCAACAAGGCTACTTCGGATTGATAAACGAAGAATGATCTGCGATTGGTAACCTATATCCAAATAAGACTGTGGACGAGCGCAGAGTGATAGACGCTCACCTGCATCTCCAGATACGCCTCTGGTAAACTCAAACCTTTCACAGCCATCAATAGACAAAGCGCTGGTACTGAAGACTCCGTGTACCCATCACTTGAATATAGCAAGACTTTAAGCGGACGAGGTCGGTATGCTGGAGGCGTAGGCGCCGGGGTTGTTGTCTCGCTCGATTCGCCTTTTTCTGCGTCAATCGGGTATTCATCACTTGAGCTTCTGGGGGTAGGATTATGAGGCGTGATCGAGCCACTTCTACTCTCGCTCGATTCTGTTATGATTGGCGGCGCTGAGGGTAGCGTATGCGACTTTTGGGGTGCGGAAAGTGTTCCGCTATCACTTGTGCCCCCCAGGATGGGGCCCAAGCTGGTTAAACATCCTAATCCTCCTGGTGTGACCATTCGCTCCAAAAACCTGATCACCGGAAGCAGCGCGTTCAGACCCGCAGCCGTTGCCTGTGGTGAACTTGGGAAGGGAAGATGGATGATAGCAGAAGGATGTGGTGGTGGACGAGGTGGAATTGTCCCTAGATGCGGCCGAACACAGTGTGGGTTCGCTGTGAGTGTCGACAAAGCTAAACGAACGGAAAGGTCTGGTAGAACTAACCTTGCTGTCCCCAATGCCGATGCCACCCATCGACCCATTCCACCTCCATCATTCGCACGTGTTCCTCCGCAGCCCGTAGGTGAGCAGCAGACGGAAGGGGCGCGTGTTCGTGACATTCGATGCAGATATCAAAACCGAGACCGTATGAGGGATCGTTCGTATACGTATGAAACGGAGAAGGCCGTTCGGACTCATGGGAGATACAAGGATCCGCGAACGGATTCATGTATGGAGATGCATTTGGATGAGCCATAAAACTGAGGTCGAGAGGTGGTCGCGCATGTTCCCTTCGTCTCAAAGGGGGGTTCCACAACGGAACGTCGTTTGCGTTCCCGAGGAATACCTGACCGGCGTTCGGATCCCAGAAGGTCGCTGTCGTGCTACCAGAAGCTTCCTCCTACGAAACTCCGCATGAGCAGAGCAACCAGGAAGATGGATTGCGTACCGTTTGCGTAGCTCTGCCATCACTGTCCCATACAGTCAATATTTCGGATGCGCGTGTCAGATCGCGCATCTCGTCTCTCTCGCGTTGAGCAAAGTCGATCGTGTTCGCGCGCTTGCATCTATGGATGCGAGTATTCATGTTTGCGGGTGGGCAGTCAAGCGAAGCAACGCAACCCGTGCTGTGTTTCAGTGCTGTAGACGAGTGCTTAGCTTGCTCTGCCGCCAACTTTGCCTCGATTTCGAGTTCGCCGACAAGCCGTCCGTCAGTCGCCTCGGTGAGGCCATGGCCATGCGCCATGCCACCTGCAAGGGCACAACACATGTTCCCCGTCCGCGTCGGGACAGTCTGCTCGCAGTCGCCTGCGCATTTTCCATCCTTCCTGACGAGGAGCCAGGGAAGATCGCGTTCCAATTTCTCCGCGTCGGCGTCGAGGACATAAACACCGTACTTGAGGAAGCCCTCGGCGGTCAAGTGTGGATCTTGTTCATCCTGGTGGTCTGGATCATATGGAAAACCAGCTTGAACCCATCTCTCCATTCGATCGCGCCTCTTGTTCTCAACCGCCTTCTTGAACCGAGCTGCAACTCTGAGGGTGGCAGAGGTGGGGCCCTTTGGAGAGTATACGACGATATCTGATACGGAAACATAAAGCGGCTGCTTGGAGTTGGCGCGTTGTGATTGTACAGGAAGAAAGGACTTACGAGCTGTATGCCGAAATTGCGTAAACTGATTCCGTCAGGGACTTTGACGGGCTTGAACTCCCAATCTATCTCCAACGCCGCTGTTTCTCCACTATTCCAAGTGTGGAAATCGTAGGCACGCGGGGGAGGACAGGGTTGGATGAGCTGAGAGGGAAAAAACGTGCAGGTCAAGATGGGATGTTTTTTTGGGGGCTTATGGCTTATGACCGCAGTTGCTGAAACACAAGTCAACGGGGATCACGGGACGGAAACACGGGTGACATACTCGAAGTAGATTGGACTGGCGAGACCTCGGACGCGGAAGGGTCGAGTGGACTTGGGCATGTGGGGCTAGTTGGTGAAGGGGAAACGAGGGAGGTAGCGCTCGTCGATCGCGAGTGGGAGTTGGAGGAGGAGGAAGCATCTGTGGAAGAGTCGGAAGAGGATGTAGAGGAGTGACGGCGGTCGTTGTGCGGACGGGAAGTGGTGTAGACGATATTGAGAGGTGCGCTCGGAAAGGGGACCGAGATCTTGGTGTTTGTGTTCGAGTCTGCGGTGGATATGCGGAGGGTGGTCGGATGCATGAAGGAGGGAGTGGGGTCTATATCCATATCCATGGGGGTGTCCTGGTCGGGGGCACTCATGTCGACGTCGGGGTCTTCCTCTGAGAAGTCGTCCGAGTCGGTGTCGTACTCGGCGTCTTCGGAGATTGGGGACGGGGGCGCGTCGAGGTCGTCGTCGCAAAGGACCCATATGAGACCCCTGTAGCGGGGCGGGCGCACGACGCGGCCGGTGGAGTCGCGGAGCATGGCAGTGGGGTGGAGGGGCTTGTCTGGTGGTGCGGGGGAGGCAAAGAACATGCACTGAGCTGCGTTGTCGCCCTCTAGTCCGTGCAAAAAGGGAAAGAGGACGGAGTCGGGTGGGTGTGCGGTGATGTGC
>JBBPNG010000489.1:0-21529 GCA_038091095.1 Leccinum incarnatum
ACCTTGACCTGAATGCGAACGTGTTTTCGAACAGTGGCGCACCACCTCGAGGCGCAAAAACATACGCATACACCCACCTTCAGTCCGTATTGTCTACACTTTCCAATCTATGTCCGGAAAGTGAACATTACTTTTCATCACCTTTAGGCAATGACGTGATTTGTTCACTAGAAGTCTGCGTCCGCGTTGAGCGACACTAAATTTTTGTTTTATTTTCCAGTTGTTAGGCACATAGATGATGCCCCGCATCGCCGATTGTGCTACCTTGAATATTATCAGCTTCTGGCATACATACATATGTATATGGTACGTCACCCCGTCCTTTCTAATGGTATCATTGAGCATATGTACTTATTTGCGATGCGCCACTGTGTGGTATGTATTACATGCTTGCAGTCTTGGGCCGGTCAATCGTCACCAGTCACCGTTGCTCGCTGAACGCGAACGCGAGCACACTGTGTTGACGCTGACGGCGCCTCACCACCACCCTGTCTAGTCACCGGGCCGTCGAGACGCCGGTGCCCAAGTTCTCCCAGCCACCTTTCACCGTGTCCTACTATCTCGTTCTCCTCCGCTTTCCCCCCTCTTGCTCCCTCCCCCTCTCTCGCCGACGCGACGCGCACCGCCTTCTCACCCGGTTGACCTGGCAACAGTGCAACATCACGTTATACGTCGTCGGCTCGACTGTGACACACTGATCTCTCCCTACTTAGTCAGAGACATGATTGGTGCATGACATGTGATGCCACATCATACATCATGTTTTGTTATCCTACGATGCGACATGATGGGCACGCCATTACGGGTCAACAACTCGCTACATCTCGTGTCCTGGATTCAAACGCAACAGACATTAAGAATGGTTTGTACGGATTCAAGAATAAAGACGTCGTGTAAAACGGGGGAGTGAGCGAGCGACACCCGACGATGAAGAGAAAAAAGGATAAAAAGTTTTGCGCCAGAGTCACGATTCCCATACAAGCTTGTAAAGGAACAAAATTGATGTTACGGGAAAAGAGACGCAAGCCACACACGTAGTCCAAAGGTCCGGAATAGAGTAAACAAAGTCCATTTGCCACATACGTGCGAAGTATACTTGAATGTCAAATGGCAACCGACGCAGGAAACCAAGTAAAACTGGTATACGAGATTAAACCCTAGTGTCCAGTCTCAGTCCAAAAAGAGCGTGTTTCCAAACTTTTTTGGATTGGGCCGAGGCATTTAGAAGACCATGGCAGCACCAGCAATGACCGCGAGAACAGCGGCGCCAGCAGGAGCAACACCAGCCAACTTGAATGCGGCAGCACCAGACGAGAAGGTCGAGGGGCTGGCAGAAGATGCGGTAGAGGATGTCGAAGAGCTGAGGGGCGTGAACGACGAAATGGGGGTCGTGGGAGTCGAAGTGGTGGAGAGGCTGACCGTCGGGCTAAAACGACCATCAACAACGGATTCATCCCACAGCAAACAAATACTCACGTCGAGCTGGTAGCACTAGTGGAGGGAGTGGTGAGGGATTCAGAACTCGAGCTAGTCCCCGAGATGCCGAACGTGCCAGTCTGGGAGTAGACCGTGTTTATGTTACTAAGAAAATGGCAACCACACATCAGCATCACATCAAAAATTTTGACAAGGAAAACCATACTTGACAGCAATGGCCTCCAGACTGTAACCGGCTCTGTTTTTTTTGGTCAACCAACGCAACTAGGACACGGAGAACAAAATTCGACATACTCCTCAGGAACTTGGGGAAGTTGGATAGTGATCGAACCAAGGGCGGTCTGTACGTTGTTGGCGATGGCATACGAGTTGTGGAAGTCTGCGTTCACGAGCTCGATGGAGAAGTAGGCAGGGTCCGTTGTACTGGCTGTCCAGGTGATCGTCACGGTTCCAGCGCTCGTTGGATTCGTGGGGATATTAATGGAGAGAGCGGAAACAAGAGGGAGGGCAAGGATGAGTGCGCTGGTCAGCCACGGGGAAAGAAAGTGAGCACGACAGGAGTAACCAAGCAGAGAAAGGCGACGTACCTGAGTTGGGCGAACATGGTGTACACGGCGAGCAGGTGGAGAGAGAGAGAAAGGGAGAGAATGCACGCTGGGGAACTGCAAGAGTTGAAAGAAAAAAAAGAAGAGAGCGGGTTCAACGCTTTTTATTTGCGGGTCTAAACACAAACTTGGAATTCTCACGCCTTTTACGGCATTTACAACTCAGACTGATCTGATCCGAACAGTTCTACGTCCGAACCAGCTACTTAGCTACTCTCGTAAATAAAGACGCTTCGAACATGTCCATCCTGTCCCTGGAGACGAGCCTCCTCCGAGGTTGATTTTGCGTGCGGCGGAGCGTCTTCCTTGACTAATAATAGCAACACGGCCTAATAGATCTGCGTGGGAGGAGACGTCACACACAAAAACGAGTCCCGATCAATCAGACCCACCTCATCAAACGGCCGAGTGTCATTAAAACAGCTCTCCCAAACCTCGTTCACCGCACGCGCAGCCGTAGCCTCGTCAGGGCACTGCGGGTTCGCGCGAACGGACAGTATCGCCCTCCGACGCACACACGCCTGTGTAATTCACCCGTCCAAAAATGCGACGAGCGTATCATATAAAGGAGGCCCCTCAACGACGGATATAGCAATATGGGAAAAAGAGCGATCCCGACCTGGTGCTGCTTAGTGAACGACACGTGGCCCCGGCCGAGTTCACGCATGTACCTACAGTCCCCGCTTAGACTGTTGGCGCGAATCTTGTGAGGCGCGCAAACCTGTGTCAGTGGAACAACAACACCCATTTCGAGTAGAACGCACTTCACTGCAGGCGTGGTGCCTCAAGTTGTGCCAGTCGACGTTAAACTTGCAGTGGTCATACATATGCACGAGCTCGTGCGTCAGCGTGTCCTCCATCTGCCGCTTGCTGACCGGATGGTTCTGGCACAACACGATCGCACCCGCCGGATGAAAACCTCCTGAGCGCGTCAGATCGCACGGAGTACATATGACGTTCTCGGGTGGCACGTTGCACCCGGACAAGCGAAGATGCTTGAGCATGAACACCACGGACGGACCTGCCAGATGGGTCAAGTGGTAATTGAGTCATTATTCACGACCCCGAGTTGAATTCGCAAGCAAGAAAGAAAAAGAGTTTTTGAGTACAAGAGACACGAGGAAACAACGAGACAGACGGACTGTAATTCATCATCTCGGCCTTCCATTTCTCGCACCGAACGTGCTGCTCGTCCTCGAAGCCACGCTGTCGTTCTTCGGGAGTGATTCCAACGCCAGTCAATACGGCGGCCTTTTTCAGCCACTTTTGAAAGGCCGTCGAGTTGCCCGAGTCCGCGGATGTGGTCGAAGAGGGGGAGGAGCGTTCCATTCCAACCTTTGTTCGACCTTGCAGTGCAGTCCTTAAATAGGAATAAATAAATCATACTACGCTTTGCTACTCCCCGTTACCGTCGGGGGCTACTCAGCCCCTTTGTACGATCTCCCATCCATGCGACACCCTCCACAACACGTCCCCTACATACTGACTGAACGTGCTTCCCTCCGTTCCCACCACCGCCCACGCCTTGCCCATCACCAACGCATCCACGATCGGTGTCAGATATCTCGCCAACAGCACCCCGTCATAACCGTTTCGCAGCGTCTCCAGGTGCGATGTCTCGGCTTTGAATGACCGTAAATCAAATGTACATGGAAATGTACGTATCAATGGTGCGAGCAGCGAATCATCTAGGCCGCCTGGTGCATCCGTTGCGATGAATAGGGGAACATTGAGGCTACGTAGGCTGAGCGCCGTATGAAGCCGACCACGGCACGAAAGCTTGGGGGAAAAAGCGTCAGGAAGGGGTGGGAGCGGTGGATGAGGCACCCGCAGACTGGCTATGTCAGGCGTTATCTCCGGTGGCCCCTCGGCATCGTCGTTCTCGTCGTCATTTGCCATCACCATACCCTGCAGAACCCGCCTCTCCAGCTCCAGCGCCGTTTGTGTATCCAACCCCACAACATCCAGTACCAATTTCCACCAAACGACCCTCACATTGGCCCGCGCTGCCTTATGAAACCGACCGTCCCCCACTCGGACATGTGCGGCAACATACAACCCTCCAATCACCTCCCCGATCCTCTCCGCCGCCACCTTCAGCGCCGCGTTCCCACCCCCAATCACCATTCGTCGCCTTACCTCCCCCCTTAGACGCCGGTTCTCCGCCTTCCTCAGCCGCAGCCGCGACGACCCAAAGAGCGTCCCGACCTGGATGAGCCGCTCCGGCGCGGCAGCGAGGGCGTCAATGGATATCATCCGGGCGTACTTGGCACCTTTCCGCGCGGGTGCAGGCGTGTCCACGAACTGGTACTCGTATGGCTCCGCGTCGAGCAGCAGACGCGTCTCGTTTGAGAGGACGCCCAGCCATTCCTCCATCCATGCCGACGTCGCGTTGGATGTCCGCACGAGCGGTTGGGGGTGCTTCTCCCCCTCGGCGACGACGTTCCACAAGTCGACCAACCATGCCCACGGGACGAGCGTATACGCCATATAATTGACACACTCGTCCGGCCTCGGCACGTCCGGCGGGATCCACGCACAGTGGCTCAGCCCCTCCCGCTTGTCGCTCAGGCTGATCATCCGTGCGAGCGCGCTCGAGCGGACGTAACGCAGTGTTTTCGGGCCAAGACGCGCGGGCGGGACGAGCAAGGTGCGGTTGAGTAGACGCGCGAGCACAAGGGCGTTTTCGAGCGCGATGCGCTGGTTGTGGAGGCCGCTGTGGGGGAGGTAGGCGAGGTAGGTGATGGTTGGGTCAGCGCGGAGGGCTGCGAGGCGCGCGGGGGGTTCGTCGAGACTGTTGTCGAGGGTGATGTCGAGGTGGTGGGATGTGATCGGGTCTGGGGGCGAAGGCTGCGCGGTGCGAGGCACCGCGTCAGGCCCGCCCAATATGGTGCGCTGGGACGCGTTTACTGTGAGACGGCATGAGCACCAAAAAGGCGAGAGAGTAACGCACGGACGGGGAGAGATGACCGTACCTCGTGGTGAACAACCAATATGCACACGCAAAGCATACGAACGCGCCGCACGTGAGCAGAGCTACCAGAATTGTCAAACGGCGGGTGCGGCGGTACGGAACGTGGACGTATGCGCGCAATGACTCGGATGGCTTGGAAGAGTGGCGCGAGTCAAGCCCCGCGCGAGAATTGCGCGGTGGACGCATGCGATAGGCGCCTTTTTCGTTGGAGACGGAGGGAGACTGGAAGGCGTACATCGTGGACAAAGTTGAACTTGGTGTTTGTTTGGGTTTGTTGAATTCCAAAGGACTCAACCACTGACCATCACTTGAATACCAAGTTGTGCATGCCAGCGCTTTCGCAGGACCCGAACCCAGAAGCCCTTGTGTTTTGCAAGCGAACGGTAACCGTATGTACATTCGGTGAGCGTATCTCACATGGTTTTACGCGATCCTGCCACCTGCTTGCTTGCTTTCATTGCGATGATCATCATACAACGAGCCCACGAGATTCAGAACTGTTAATCCACTCCGTTGTTGTAATTTGCCTACTGACTCTGTTTCCACTTGTCAGCCATTTCCAAAGAAGCTACAACGGTGACGTCGGTCCTAGAGACACGCATACTTTCGATGCGCAATTGGTTCTACCGTTACTGGTGTTCACTCATTTCAGTTACTCGAGTAAGCTCCAAGCAGACAATGGCCCTCAAAGTGGGTTCCCGTGGAGCAATGGACACAACTCTTATCGAGCGCTGTGGTTTACCTGCGTGGGGCACTCTTCCAGCACTGGATCAGCATTTGAATGAAAATATTCTTCCACGGAGAAGGGGGTGATGTTTCCTTCGACAAGTTCACCAGCCACAAGTTAACAATTTACAAGCGGAATCAGCGGATCGGAAGCCAGCGCCTGATGACTGTGAGCCAAGTAAATTACTTATGCCAAATGGATTTTGTATGGCTCAGGAACATAGATTGTTAGAAAAGACATCTAATCGCAAATTGCTTCTTAGGGCGGTCTCCCAAAAGGTCGGACGTAATACTAGTATTATGTATAACAGCCAGAGTCAAATAACCCACGGCCAATAGGTTGGTCTCAGCGCTCAACTTGCGCATTTCTAAATTACTAACTGCCCTCTCGCTCGACTTGCTTCTGCGTATTCAAACAAACGAGGATTTCGCAGGCAAACCGCATCGGGGTCTGGCTATCTCAGAAGTCACCTCAGGATAAGATTGCCATTTCGCTTATCAACATGGATGAGCGGAGGAATGAGCGGCATACCTATACTCCATTAGACAACAACGATACCATCGTGTCTCGGTTTGCGCAGCAAGACGAGGTTCCCTGGTACAGAAAACCCAACCTTCGACTCTTATATCTCTTGATGTTTCCGGCTTGTATTGGAGTCGAGATGACATCTGGGCAAGTAGTTAAATTCTCATGTTCGGACGTAAGTTGCTCATGCGGAGATAGTTACGACGGGTCCATGATAAGCGGCCTCCAAGCTGTACCCTCTTGGCTGGAATGTGAGGGAGTATTCATGATTGATGTCATAGTGGTTTGACTCGAGTCATAGACTATAATCATCCTCGTTCCACGTCGTTGGGTCTCATGGCTTCAATGTATTCCTTGGGTTGCGTCGCTGCTATTCCGTTCGCCCCCTTTGCCGCGGACAAGTTGGGCAGGCGGTATCCAATATTTCTTGGAAGTATGGTCTCCGTGATTGGTGGTATTCTTCAGGGTTCTGCTCTGAATTGTAAGTCGATCTTGAACTTCTGAGATACCTTTCACGACATAAATTGGTTAGTCACAATGTTCCTCACTGCTCGTTTTATCCTTGGATTTTCCATTATATTCTGCATTGTAGCTGCATTTGCTTTGATTGGAGGTAGGTCGATGTGATTTTATCTCGCCAATCCGTTCGTTAAAGTATGCAGAACTCTGTCATCCCAAGGAACGAGTTGTCATGGGTGGCATTTTCCATGCTTCTATTTATGTCGGTAAATCGAGATCCCCGACTGCAAGCGGTTTTTAGGCTAATTCACCCTAGGTTCCATCCTTGCTGCTGCTGTGACCCTTGGGACCTTTTCCATGATCAGTAATTGGGGGTGGAGGATCCCATCTTTTCTGCAAATAGTGCCTGGACTCCTTCAAGTCTGCTTCATCTGGTTTATCCCTGAGTCTCCTCGTTGGCTCATATCTAGGGGAAGGGGTAGTGAAGCATTCAGTATTCTTGTGAAGTATCATGCAGAGGGAGATGAAAATTCGGAGTTTGTCAAGGCAGAGTATACTCAGATCGAGGAGACGCTCGAAGCGTCCCGCAGGACTGCCCAGATGAACAGAAAGGAGGTGTTTTCAAGACCATCAATGCAAAGGCGGATTATCATTACAACATTCCTTGGTCTGTGCGGCACATGGTGTGGTAATGGATTGCTTTCGTGAGCCATGCCATTTGTTGCCGTCTCAGGTTGGACTACCCGCCTATTGCGTTGACAGCTACTTCCTTCCCCCGCTCTTGGACAACATTGGTATCCACGATAATAAAACGAAGAATATCATCAATCTGGCCAAATCATCTTGGAAGTTCCTCAATGGTTCACTCATCTTGTCGATCGCGCCTCGATACCCTCGGCGTACCATGTATTTAGTAAGTAAGGGTCTTTGATCGCCTATGTATATCATTCTCACAACATGCCCAGACGTGTACCATTTCTATTTTTGTTATACTCTCTGCTTTTACTGTAGCCAGTGCAGACTATTCGTTCACTCACAGAAATCTGTCCGCCCAAGTGGTACTAGCGTGAGTATCAAGTTCACCGAAAACGCTGCCCGTGAC
Organism: Leccinum incarnatum; assembly: GCA_038091095.1. NCBI lineage: Eukaryota > Fungi > Basidiomycota > Agaricomycetes > Boletales > Boletaceae > Leccinum > Leccinum incarnatum. The sequence continues at coordinate 7,830 of JBBPNG010000489.1, forward strand.
GCTCACTATATATGCTCTACAGTCTTATCTTTTTGCACAGTCCAGCTTACAATCTGGGATTTGGTTCCTTGGACTGCAGTAAGTAGTGCGACAGACATTCATATCATTCATCGTAGGACGAATACGGATTCAAACGTGGATAGGCTTCGTGCCGGAGATTTTCCCTTTCCATCTTCGAGCTAGCGGCATCGCATTATACCAATGGTGGTTTCGCGGCGGGTTGTTCTTTTCTCAGTTCATCAATCCCATCGGGATCGACGCCTTAGGTACGTCCATGTTCGCCACATAGTCATTCGTGGCTTCTGAAGCCAATGGGATAGGATGGAGATGGTACATCGTGTAAGTGTCAGCCTTGGGAAACGCGTGTGGACACGAACAAACATAAAACGACAGGTACTGTGTGTGGGACGCCTTCCAGGTCGTGTTCGTCTACGTCATGTTTCCGGAAACGTCGGGTCGCACGCTGGAAGAGTTGACGTTCTGTAAGTATGGTCAATCCTTCGCGACGAGTTATGCTGACGCAGGTCTGGGCGTGCGTAATCCCTCGACAGTGTATAAAGAGGACAGAGAAGCACTTCAGCTTGGCGAAGCTGGCGTGCTGCAAGAACACGAAGGAGGCGGTACGTACGGTACTATGGAGAGTCATGCCAGAAGAACCGTCAGTGGCGAGCGGGGATGAGGCGATTTACATCCATATGATGTCGGTCTTGTTCACAACGGGGAAATGTAAAGTACTATGCAAATTATAGCAGTCACGATGACACTGCTGATCGGTCCCAACATCGTGATGTATGAGGCTTGGGTTGGTTTTACGAGCTACGACTCGCCAGGCTCAAATCGTCTACGGTGGCACGAACTGCTTGCTAACACGAGAATGATGGCAGGTTGAAGCAGCGGCGCTCGACGAGCGGGCATAGAACCACAGCAGGCTTGGAAGCCACGCGTTTCCAAATATTGAGCGGTGCGTACTTAAGAATGAAAGTAAACCAATAACCATGTCAGTTTATTCGGAACCAAAGAGCGCCTGACATCTGACATGTACATGCAGAATTAATGCCCCAGGAAATAAGTTACCACACGAGAAAAATGAACGAGCTATATTGCCGACCGCGAATGCACTATCCCCTAGCCAACTTCCACATTTCAAAGCGCTTGAGATGGTCGTTGATCACCGATCATAACCCAAGGACCGGCGCCGGTCGACGGTGAATGAAGGATCCAGCCGACGACGCAGGCGTGCCCGGGATGCTACCCGAATACGCCCCAGTCTTCGAGAGCGCGAACATATCCGAGGGGATATCAACACCATACTGCGAAGCCAAATTACTGTCCCAGGCAAAGAAAAGTGTGAGCAACCTCACACAACCTCACGCAAACAAACACACCTCGCATAGTTGTCCAAGATGACAACCGTGCTCGCCGTGTTGAGCCGGTACGCCTTGGGCATCATTCCCTTGCCGAACCGATACGTGATGTGGTTGGAACACAACAACCCCGTGATCATGATCCCAAGCTGGAGCGGCACGAGTGAGAACGCGATCGTGTACCACAGTTCCAGCACGCCTCTTTCGAACGCGAGGTACCCTGCCTTGCACCCGGGCAAGATCGTGCGCGCATAGCACGTCTGCGAAACGGTCGCTTCGACGAATGGGTTGTAATACCCACAGCAGTGGAGACGATCTTGAATGCGCAGACGACCGACAGGACCAAGGACACGAGACCATTGGGCGTTGAGTTTGCCCTCCAAATCAAAAGTGCGTTCCTTGTAACTGAGATAACCGGGGACGAGGAGGAGCGCGAAGCAAATCCAAAGCAAGAAGGAATAGACCGCGAGGAAAGAACGGTTGTTGAGCAGAATACCAGCCCAGCCGATCATGGAAGTGACAGCGGCAGTGCTAGCTGCAAGTGTCGAGATGATAAGCTCGGTGCGGTTTCCAACTCGAATGATGTCGGCATATTGAAAGACGTCAAACCACGTGAGGAGACAAAATACGAGGCCGGCCAGTGACCAAACGGAGAGCTGAACCAATGCACAGACCGAATCAGAAAGAGGCAGTGGTACGGGCGCTAAGGACCTACAAAACAGTTGGCGATGAACAGGGCCCATTTAAATTTGTTCCAGCGCATTCGGGGGTGAGTATGTCCACCTTCTTTACTAGTAGAAAAGAGGCCGCCGGAAACACCGTCATAGTCCTCGTCGCCCTCTGCAGGCATGCGAGCTTCGTTGCTCTTGAATGCCTCCCTTCCTCCTCCTTGCTTGGGGAGGACTAGGCCAGCCCTGCCTTTGCGTCGGCGAGGGGCAGGCGAAAGGAGACCCGCAGAAAACTTGGTAGGAAAATAGTTGGTCGCGAGGGATGTCTCCTTGGAAATGGAGGCATGCCCGGTTTCTGCGGTGTACGATGCAGGATCGTCGTTAGCGGGTGGAGTTAAGAAAGGGTCAGGAGACGAAGTCATTGTACGTAGGGGTCAGAGGAGCGAACGAGACAGTCCAGTAAAAAAAAATTATAAGGAAAGGAAGAAAAGAGCGACTGGGCGCGCTTACTGCAGAGCGGCGGTGAAGAAGTCTCCTCGTAGTTTAGCGAGCCCTTCGTTTCGTTACGTCTTCTCGGCACCGTCTCTTTCGGGAACCGAAGTTGCGGCATTGAAGTTGTGCAAAGGACTAGCAGCTGTAACTCGATCACAGTAGTGGTCAACGAAAACAGGTAGTTGGATGATACTGGCGCTGTTTTGACTTCCCTCTGGCTGTTACAGTCGCACGATGTATTTAGCGCCGAGGGGGACCAGGTCATCCGAGTGCCTGGACCTGGCAGGCTGTGGCAGCGGGACTCCGAAGACACCCATCGATTCTCAACCAATTCAACATCAACTTGAATCCTATGCGCAAGATTACATGGCGGGAAATGCTAGTGGGTAATTTCATCATGCATTCGTTGTCATTAGTTTTGCAAGACTAACCGGGTATTCGGAGACAGGAATCAGGATGCTGCGTCAATTATCGGGTCACCAAGACGCTACTTGACTTTTTCGTCCTGGCCTGCCTACTTGCGTCGAAAAAGCACCATTTTACATACACGCTGGGCGTGGGTGTTCAATGTCTCTCGTGGCCAATTCCATGCATAAGTTCACCTTTTGATTGCATGAGTTGATGGGTCGCTCATTAGCGAGAAAAATCGGACCCATCCAATATTCACTATGGTGAGTTTATACTATCCCTTGAATTTCGAAAGCCGCAACAACTACTATCAGATGTGCCATCGAACGAAGATTGAGATTTGAATGCAAACGTGGAGCCTTCACGATTGCCGGGTCTTGCATCGTAATGTGGTCTCGCAGCGTATGTCATGATCGAGACAATCTGAAGGAACGGAACGAGACAGAGAGTCGCCATGTGTTTCATCTCAACCCACATCATTCATCTCAGACCACGTCGGGGCCTGTAACGCGCATGAACTCGCAGTTGGAGTGTCAAGGGAACACGAAACCATCAGTTCGGTCTTTTTCTGAATACGAGCGCCTCGCGGTCACCTTGGGGGAAGTAAGTTGCCGAACGGTTCGTTCATCAACTTGTCTCGTGTCTCCCTGACTGATATGAAAGGCACTGTGACTCGATTGGCGCGACATTTCTCCCCTATTTTATGGCTTTCGCGCCGCCACACGATTCAGATTGCTTCACAAATCAGAAACACGCGAGGGGAAGAATTGCATGTGTTAGCCTTTGCTTTCGCATGTTGAGCGCGAACGCATTGAGTATTTAGAACCTGAATGGTAATTCCGGCGCGTGGCCGTGCTCTTTGGCTTATCATGTCATGTCGTTTCGTCGCGTGTCGTTGGCCTTCTGTGCTCGTTCGCGCATCCGTGGAATAGGAGGTCGTACATTATGTATCTTTAATTTGTTCATGAAAGCTTTCATCCTTTTCCTTGCCAATTCGCAGGAGTGCGCAAGTCAGACGTTCAAAGTCGACCACAACACCACTAGCAACTTCAAACTGGGGAACTGACTTGCATGAGTTAGCATGTTCGTTCCCTCGCTTGTAGAGGACGGAGCATCTCATGAGATGCATTACAAGAAATCAATATTCTACAAACCGACAACTGATATATTATGCGAGGGGGGTAAGGAAGAAGAAAGAAAAATGTCCAGGTGACGTGCAAAGCACGTCTGCAGCTATTTATGTCTTCTTCTTTTTATGCGACTTTTTGGGTGCAGGCGCAGTGGGCGTGGGCGATCTCGATTCCTTCATCTCGTCTTCCTTTTGCACGTCATCCAAGCCCCGTTTCTGCCAACACGTTAAGTAACACACCAAGAAGGACAAAATAAACACACCTTTCCCCGTCCCTTGGACTTGCCCTCCTGCTGGGCCAGCGCTTCTGCCTCCTTTTCGATCATCCCCAACAACGTATTACACCTCCGCTGCAGCTCCTGCGTCGACCGACTCTTGAAAAACCAGTCGAACCGAAACACCGGAAACTCAGAGATATCCCGCTTCATCCGCTCGTACACGTCCTCGGTGCGCATCCCGTAGTGATTCAACCGACAGAGCAAGTACCGATCTTCTTCCTCCGAGTAAACTTTGCCCTTGGTTGTCGGGTAGTTGAGCTCCAACTCCTGCATCGGGTGTTTGACGGAGCCAACCTTCTTGGCAAGAAGGTATTCAAGGTTGGACCGCTTGTTGCGTTTGGCTTCTCCTTCAGCGATGCGAGCGGCGATACGAGAGTGTTCGGCGAGCTCTTTCCAGTGTTTCTTGAAGTAAGTATAGTACCGCTTCACTGCCTTTGGGTCCTTGTCCTGAATCTCGGAAGCGAGGAGGTCGAAATCATCCGTCCTGATGGCATGGGACAAAGATCAACGATATCGTCAAGTAATGGAGGGTAAAACGAACCATCCGTAATTCTCCAACGCGCGAACAAACTGCTGGAAGTCTCTCCTGCTCCAGTCGTGGAATCCAGCTTCAGTATACTGCTCCTTTAACGCCTGCTCTTCCTCTGTAAGTGGTTCGGCTGTAAGTAAAGTAGGCATATCAGACGTCAGCGCGACTGTCTGACCACGAATTATTGAAGTCAACCTGTATCGATGAATTCTTGAGCCGCAACACGTTCCGCCTCAAGTTTCTCGGGCGCGTCTTCGGATCCTTGGGGTTCCCTCGTAGTCGCGGTAATGCCATTCAACCGCTAAGACCATGGTTGGTAAACTCCGACAGCGGATTAACTGATTGACATACCTTGAACACGGCCAATTCTCTTTCTTGAAGTTGAGCGAGAGTAGGGTCGAAGAATTGAAAGTCTTGACTGAGGAACGAATCTTAACAGGATGGCGCACGACAGCTCTGACACAGACTCACATCTGTATCTGTTTCGGCGCACGTGGCAGCTTGGGCGCCTTCTCTGTCTTTGAGGGTCCAGCGCGCAAGGTGTCCTTGAAGTAATTGTCTACTGAATAATTTGTCTTCCTCTCCCGCTTCGAGAGCGAAAGCATATTCAAGTTGAGTGCCTTGCGTCCACCACTCCGGAAGTCTTCGCCTTCCCATTGCTGTAACGAACTGTCCGTCTTGAAGTTGCTGAGATCTTCGAGGTTCAGCCCTTCGTATTTGCTACTAAGCTCAGCTGTGCGCTCCTCGCCACGCTGAATGATGGCTTCGATGTCGCCATTGATAAGCATACTAGTAACGAAATTTCTATAAACACTGCTGTGATATGGTTGAATTGGCACTCACTCGTCGGCAGCGTTGATGATCTTCTCCGCGCCATGAGTAATCATGTCAAGAAGTTCGTCTTTGCTCGCTGCTGGGTTCCATGACACATGAGATCAGTGTGATCCGGATCAGATTTAACGACACTTACCTTTAGCTTGTTGCTGTCTGCCTTGCTGGATGACTAATTGGTCGAGACGAAGCTTTTGCGCAGCACGCTCGAGCATGCGTTCCTCGACGCTGCCTTCCGTGATGAAGCGGAACACATACACTTGCTTTGTTTGTCCGATGCGGTGAGCACGGTCCATGGCCTGCAAGTCAGCCTGTGGATTCCTGGAAACCTGGTGAATATGTGTATTCTATGATCGCCAAACTAGGGCCTCACCAATCGCTATCATACAGAATCACGATGTCCGCAGTTGTCAAGTTGATGCCAAGACCTCCAGCGCGGGTGGTCAGCAAAAAGATAAACTTTTCGCTATCTGGTTTATTGTACTCGTCGATTGCTAAGATTCGATCATCATGGGCTGTGCTGCCGTCAATGCGGCAGTACTCTGCGATGGGAGCCAAGTCAAAAATATCATCAATACTTGAAGGAACTCGGGAACCTACTGAATCCACGGAAAAGGCAGTAATCCTCCAGGATGTCCAGAACACGACTCATTTGACTGAAGATCAATATCCTCGATCCTTTGGCCTTCATGGACTGAAGCAATTTGTCCAATATCATCATCTTCCCCGAGTTTTCGATGAGATGTTCGTCCGTAGTATACGGAGGACCTGGTTCCTGACCACGTGGGAAGCATTGAGGCACATTCTTCGACTAACGGGCAAGGGAGAACTCACTGCTCCATCAAACAGGTACGGATGACATGTCACTTTCCGGAGCTGACATGACGTTAGACTGGGTAACGGAAGCCCACGGAAGGCGCACCTGCATAACCATGTTCATAAGACGAGTTTTCCCCTCTTTTTTGCCTGTCAGTCCTTTTAAAAGGAAGTTCAGATTTTCGGAAACATAGCCAATTTTTTGGGACGCAAACAGACCATTGACTGCATCTATATCCTTTTCCAGCACGGAGCGATACCACTTCCGTTGCATCTCGGTCAGACCGACGTATATGTTGATTTCCTTCTCTGAAACCAGAGTTAACCACTGAGCATCGCAAAATGAGAAAAGTTACTTGCTCGGAAGAAGATTCTTTTCGACGTCGGACTTGACACGACGGAGGAGGAAGGGTCGTAAAATTTTGTGCAACGCTTCTACAACTTTCTTGCTCTTCTCCTCTTCATCATCGGCACCCGCATCATCTTTGTGAAGGAAAGCGTCGAGATCGGCGTAGTCGGAGAATATCTCGGGACAAATGAAATTGAGGAGAGCAAATAACTCCTTCAAGTTATTTTGAAGCGGAGTACCCGTGATTAATAGACGACCGCGGGACATAAATGCGCGAACGATCTGGGCGAGGATGGAATCGACGTTCTTGATACGATGGGCTTCATCGATTACTATGTATTCGAATGAAAATTTCTTCAGCGCAGACTTTTCTATAAGACAGATTTCGTAGGAGGTGACACAGACATCGAAATCTTGCGGAATGAGTCGACTGGCAATCAAATCGGCACGGTCTTCTTTACTACCAGTCAGAAGAACGACGTTGACATCCGGAGTCCACCGTTCGAACTCTCGAGCCCAGTTTTGGAGCGTCGACTTGGGTACCACAATCAGATGGGGGCCATGGACAGCGCGGTAGTGTCTAAGATAGGAAAGGAATGCAATAGTTTGCAGCGTTTTGCCGAGGCCCTGCGTACGTACTTGAGCAGTTACGAGGTAGTCACCAGAGAAGAACGAACCATCTCGTCAGCAAGAATACCATTCAGTCCATTATGGTACAAGGAGACCATCCAATTCAGTCCCTGTAGTTGATAGGCTCTCATAGTACCGTTGATAACTATCAGAGAGTGAGTAACGACTCGACGATGTTTAAAAGGGAACAAACAGCTTGGAGATTCCTCAAAAACGTATGGCTGGTCATCCCCTTCTGCGGCGAGTTCTCCATCTTTGAGCATTTCCTCATCTTCTTCTTTTTCTGACTTCCTATGGCGAGCGTTTTGGTCGCTGAGGTATGATGAGCACGTAGGTAGGAATGATGAGAAAGTAGAGCTTACACAGGTTTCTTGCGGCCTCTTCCTCGTTGTTTTGGTTGTGAATCCAAGAGAGCAGCGTATTGAGGATCGCGAGCTTTCTGCAAACATAATAGGATGAGCGAAAGTTGGGTGCATATGAGAGTGACAGACTTTGATATCGACAAAATATTTGAAAAGGTCCGTCTGGCCTAGCAAGTATGAGTATTGCTTTACAGCATCAGCAATCTGCAGTGTCTTAGAATCTAATAAACGAATCATAACAAGGAGGTACCTTTGCCTTGTCCATCTCTTGCCTCTTTGCGTGGAGCTGGGTTTCGTCCGCTTTTCGTTTCTGCTTCTTCTGCTGCCTCTCTGCGGACTGTTGTATTTTCCACATCTTGGAGGGTGAAGATCCACTTGCGACGGGTTCCTGGTAGGCGGAGACGTGAGTTGAACAAGTTCAATGAACTTGAACAAATAGTAAGCAAACCTGGTCGTCCTGGTCGCTCTGAAGTTCGTCCTCCTCCATGCTCGCGCTACCGTCAACGTATTCACTCTCTCCATCGTCCGCACCTTCGCTTTGCTAACCGTATCGAATATCACATACTTGGTGAACATATCGACCTTTTACAGGGGACAAGTTACTTGCCTGTCTAGATACGATGTTGCTTGGAATCACGTCGCTCAGCACGTCTTCATCCATCTGCGTTGATATATCCTGGGTAGAGCCGTTAGTGGTACGAAGGATGACAGTCGAAGAAACACACCGGTAAAGTCATGTCGCCAGTCGTGGTCAAAGAGGAAGCTCGTACAGCTTGTGACATTGTAACCGTGACAGACGCGAGTTGTCGTCACGCCACTCTACAAACAATGAAGTAAGTAGTCTACTACTATGGCATTCACTGAATAGAAGGTCGAACCATCCCAAGGTAAGTAAACTATGTGTAAAACATACCAAAATGACCATACAGTATCTTGAATTCTTTGTCATTTGAAAGCGAGCTTTGGAATCTCAAAGTGACAGCTCAAACCATGATGAAGTTCGAGTGCTGATCATGAATCATGACAGTCAAACGTTGAGCTATCAGCATCGACTGTCGACAGAGCATGTGTGGGCGAGTAGCCTTGTATGGTTTTCGCCGTATCCAGTGTTTCATCGTCAGCTGCTTTGGGAACGGCTGAGCTCGAGTGAGCTTGATCCGCTCCAGGAACGCATAATGTCCTGTCGGATACACACTGGCACTGACTGGCACTCGCCATGCTTGCCAAACCTGGTTCTGCACAAAATAGTTACTAGGATGATCGGGCAGATTCGGTTATGCCCGTCGGCAATAACGGAATCAACATACCAACAAGATCTTCACTTTGAGACATTGGCCATTCCCATCTTGTTTTTGTTTTTCTCCTCTGTCCCCCCATCATCGTCACCCCGCCCGTTGTACTCCCTCCCTGAATCACTGATATGTCATCATTTATCAGTGCAACACTTGGTGCTCTCCTACTGGGCGGGTTCTGTGCCGCAGCGTAAGTACCCATTCTTTCCAACGTGGAGGCGACTTGATCCCCGCTCCAACTTTAGCCTATCTGGGGTGGTCATGGTGCAGACGTTCCTCTACATCAAGCTCTTCCCCAAAGATTCTATCAAGCTCAAATCTGTGGTAAGTTGGTGGATCCACTTCAAGTATCTTCTAGACTCACATCTTGACTAGGTTGGAGTAGTGTGGTAGGCCCCTGTCCAAGCGCACTCGCCCTTCACGTGTCTGATCATTTCGCAAGGATGCTCGATACTTTACACAGCCTACTGGTTTACACATCAATCTGGATTTATCTAATCACTAATTATGGTGACACGTCGCGGATAGAAACAATACCAATGTGGGTTCTCGACTTTGTTCTATCTATCCCATGACTCATCAAACGAGCATTGTCAGCCCATTAGCAGTACGTGCGTTCTGGTGTTTATTGTTTGCCGGCATCTGATCTTCTTGTTTCAGTTGACGGTTATTACCACTGTAGGTGTGCTCTTCTTTTTCTTGTGCGTCGAACTTATTCTGCGGTTTAGGCGATCTTGACCTTAATCGTCCACTGGTATCGTGTTTGCTCCAACGCCGCTTGGTTAGTTCGCTGACTCTCTGTTTCCAGTTTTTTCGCCCATCGGATCCACAAACGTAAGTAGAGTATGGCCAACCTGAACAAATAGCTTATAGCTTCCTAGTGAGCCGACAACAATGGCAATATACCGGTACAATTGTAAATATAAGGTTCACTCTAATCCGAAACCCAGCTGACTTGATGCCTAATTAAAGTTGGTGTTGGCATTCTTTAGACTATGTGAGGGCCTTCATTCCGCCGATTGGCAACATAAATGAACCAGATCTATCAGGTTGCGCAACAGGTGAAGGCGATTGGTTCCTGAAACTTTGAGCGCTCATGTATGAAATCTACTCTCAAGTCACAACAACTGAAATGTAAGAATATGCGATTGACCCGCAAACCATGACCCTAACCCAATGTTCCAGGATCCATATGAAAACTTTCCCAGCATTCAAGGCAAAATTTCGAGTGAGTTTAGCCACCAAGTGCTTGCGCATCGAATGCTTCGGATTGTCTTACCGTCTTTGCTCTTTTAATAGTGGGTTTTTACCCTTGGCTTAGCGATGTCATGTCTCGTAGATATCATGATCACGGGCTGTTTAACCTATTCCCTTCAGACTCTGCAGAACGAGAAGAGGGGGTCTACGAAGTAGGCATTCAATATTTTGAGACTGCTGATACCGAGCTGAGCACTCGCAGCTTGGACCGCATTATTAGCGCAGTGGTTTTGTATACTTTTGAGACGAATTTGTTGACAAGGTACGTCATCTTACGTTGAGTTCCTCCTCGCTCAAACGCTCTCGAAGTGCTGCAACAATCGTATCTATGATTTGCGTAAGTGCCAATACGACGGTTCTTTCGGGCATTCTGACCGTGGTCCAAGTGGGTCACAATGCCCAACAATCTTGTTTTTATGGGACTGCATTTCTTTATCAGCAAGCGTACGTAGACATTCATTCTATTCATTTTTCTTTGCTGATGATAGCTCTCCAGTTTATGCGAACTCGTTGCTGGCCACGTAAGCTTTGAGTTGCTTCTATTGTGTCGGCTTGTCACCGATGGTCCCTAGTTTGAACACACGCAAACAGCTCCAACACCAGCGACAACGTGGCGCATCTGCGGAGCTTCCCGCTGGAATTCCCCTATTTCCCAGTATGCCACGAAGAACGCCGGGAAGGCTTTCGGTGAGTCAATTGGACGGTGTCAATGATTTGGTCGAGTCTCACTGTTTGTTTAGACACGCAATTGTCCCGGCCAAACCAAGGTACGTTGCGCATTCGTCTGATTGAAGCCCATCATTCACGATCTGCTGCCAGCTCGAAATTACTGTCGTGAAAACAGTCGAGATTGACGACAAGGCACCCTCACCAACGAGTTCCGAAAATATGTCGACCACTGAACCTGTTACCAACACGGAACCTCGGGTCGGATAATTCATATCGGCACATCATCTACGCGTCAGTTTCTCCGTCGTTCTAAGAATGCCGTCAATCTTTGTATCGTCTATTCGTTACGTCTCGCATCCTGCATCCTTACGTTTGTCATCATTTGTATGCATATCGGCGCTATGGTGTGTATACCAGTCTCTCGTGATTTCCTAACCCCTCCCTCATCTGGTACCAATCTTCGTATTTGTTTCTTAAATTATCTCCTAGGCTTCTCTCTTCTTTCTTGATTTCATCCTTATACCTACCGGATGGCGTGTCTGATTCTTGACATGTAATACGCAAGCATGTTGTTTGGCGGTAGCTGTTTCAGCCCAAAGAGGGGACTGACTCGCGGGGCTGAGCGCTTGAGATAACTGTTGGTCTTTCCAAAGCGGACCATCACGCAACATTATCGTTAGACTTGTTACACGCATCTAGTGCCACAGGTGTAGCGTTATCGGAGACAGACGTCAAGGACGTTGCCAGGCTACCAGACATTCGGTTTTAGGTCGGTTCGGCAAGCTTGATACAACCACTGCGGGGAGATCGGGCAATCGCCTAACAGAAGGAACGACTGTCTTCCTGCCTAAGGGTCTGCCTACGGGAGACTAGGGCAATCGAGACATACGAGTCTCGGGCTCGGGAAAGGGGACCGTGGGAGAGGTATGAGGTGTATGGGTAATGGAATTGTTTACTGACAGCTACGATGGCGGTAGTCGGACGAGGTGTTCGACCTCGCGTTCACTGGCATCTCGAACATGAAGGTAGGAGACGGAAGGGGGACGCGCGCTGGGAGGAGTTGAGGTAAGTGATACGCCGTTGATCATATGATCTCGCTGTGAACTGAATCGCTGAATGATCCGCGTTTCAAAGTTGCAAGCATTGGGCTGTGAGACGGACTCGGACGCGACGATGGTTCTGCTCGAGGAGAAGTTGCCTATTCTATGATGCGACACGAAACTCACCAATGGCGGAAGGGCATCGCGTCTCGCCGGCACATTGCAGTTCAACTAGTGTGGATGTACAATGCAAATCATGAAACGGATAAAATATAGGGGGAATTAATCACGACTGGGAACTGATTCTAATCTCTATAGAAGGGCCAATACCCTGATTTTCTGTTTGAACCTTGCATGAAATGTAATTGGGAGGGGAGAGCGGGAACTCAGCTCGGAGTCAGCCGACACTATTTCCGATCTCAGAAAATCCGGAAAATCAGGGTACGTTTGTGCCTTCGCTCTGTTCCTCGCTCGTTGCTTCTGTGTTATCTCCGACTGCAGCCCACGAATAATCTGAATCCCAGGATCGTTGTCGTCGGTGGATGATGTACTGTGTCAGCTTCACAAATGGACCGCAAACTATGGAACCACACATTGGGAGGCAACCAAACCGTCGCACAATGCCTTTGATTTCCTGGACGTCGGCTGCGGCGCCCTTTGGTGTCCCACTGAAATCGGATGGACCTCGTCGCAGTGGTCGGTATTATGCAAGTAAAAAAGACTTCCTGTATTCACAAGTCGAGTAAGGGGTTATTCGGGGGTTGGATGGCATACATCAGCGATTTTTCGAGTACATTCTTCTTGAAAATGTCCGTGTTGTAATGGAAAGTTGATTTGTCGTGCGTGGAGTAGGGAAACGAGTAGGAGAGAGAACAATGTTGGAAAAATGAAAGAAGGATCGTTCCCAGAATCTGTGCCAATGAATACTGTAGGCTTTGATGGTGACAAGTTGCTTCGTTGAAGAGTAGTACTTACGATCATGATAGCGATCTGCACAGGCGGGATGTACTAGATGAAAGCAAGCGCCCAGGCACGGGATAAATAGTGAACACGTGTGATATGATGGCGCACCGAAGGTAACAAACGATCAGGAAGTCTCTTTACCGTGACCATGCCCAAACCTAGCCTACCAAGGATATTTGCCAATTTGAAGTCGCGCCTGAAGAAGAGGGACAGTGAGTACTCCAGTACTATTACATGCGCAAGATCATTGGGGAACTGACAAGAGAAAAGGACCGACTAGGGTGGACAGCCCAACTCCCTTCGATAGCGGACAGCAGGTGGGCGCATCAGCGAGCAAAGACGATATACCCAAGACCACCGAAAATGAGGCGCTAATGGAACCTCGGGAATCGAGTAAAAAGATTATCGCTCCCAATATCGTTGGCGCGAACCCGATCGAGATCAACGTTCAAGATGTTCACGATGACATATACTCAGTCAAGTTTCTTCCCGACGGGAAGCATGTTGTGAGCGCAGGAAAAAAAGGAAAGATCCGACGATGGAGAGTGGCGGATGGCAAGGAAGTGGGCAAGCCAATGGACACTGGAAGTCCTGTTTGCGATCTCGCAGTCTCGCGGGATGGG
>JBBPNG010000490.1:0-21506 GCA_038091095.1 Leccinum incarnatum
ATGGCGAGTACCACCCTCCCCGGAGCATCACGCATCAAGAATTCATCCGGATCGTGGGCTCGATGCGCGATGGGATTCTTGCTGACGACGACCAGCCGACAGAGATTGATGTTGCGAACGCGAGGGAGCGATACAACGACATCCTGCGGGATGTGGAGGGAACCACGATTCTCGAACCATTGGCACCATCACTTCCCCCTGAACGACCCCACACTCCTACATCTAAGTATTCGCCGACGCTGGCAAGGATCTCCGGCTCTGGTAGCAAGTGGAAGGGCAAGGAGGATGAGGAGGACGAGGACGAGGACGAGGACGAGGACAGTGACTCGGACTTGGATAGTAGTGATGAAGATATTGACAGGGATAATGCCGCTGCCTCCGGGGATGTGGATAACGATTCGGGAACCACAATGCTCGGACTATCGACACCATCACTTCTCCCCGGATGACCTCCCCACCCTACATCTAATTCTTCGACAATGGCTTCGCAGGTAAGTAAGCAGAAAATCAGCAACAAAATATATTTGATGAGATAACCCCACTTTGTAGCTTCCACAACGAAAGAGAAAGCGACAGTAATTTACAGATATGCTTACGGGGAGCACACCGAGCAATCTGTGCCAGTGAGTGTCGCCCGGGGGACCCACTTTGTTGAGTAGACTAGGAAAACTGGCGGCCTCAGTTCAGCAGCGTACTGTACAGTCAATGTAACCAAAGATACATCATACATCTATTATTATATTTTCGTCTCTGGAGCAAAATCCCGGAGCGTATTAGGATGGTGATCAGTTTTTTTTGGGGGGCGTCATGAAACCTAGGGCTCATGACTGTCAAGGATATGTATAGTTGGTTCTGCAGAACATTTACCGTTCGTGAATCCAGGCCCAGTAGACCGGAAGGGATAGTGAGAGAGCATGAAACATAGGTTTGAGATCAGGTTTCGACAACATCAAGTTATCTTGCCATCCATTCTAAAATACCACAACACATAGTAGGCGACACAGGAAGAAAAGGGTGAACGAAGGTAACCAAACCAAAGTAGGAGGTACAGGTATGCCGCAATAGGGTTATCACCACTACATAAAAAATACTTACTCCTACGAAGTCCAATTTGACAAAGGAATGTAGAGCCTTAGAAGGCGACCTCAGAAGCCGAAGAGTCTGAATATCAAATACAGCATAGATCCTAAGAAACGAATGGCAGATAGACCGGCCCTGCGGAAGAAACGAAAGGAAGAGTCAGCACTGTACATTTGCAAATCACCACAGAAACTCACAGGGCAAAGAACAGAAAGCTAAGATATGGGTTGAAATTGGACGAATCTGAGCCTTCGACGCGCTTATTCACCCATGTCAAGAAGGCGCTGGAGGTGAAGACAACGATCATAATCCTAATGACCCATCGATCAGAGAGAACGTGACGCAAAGAAAAAAAAAAACTTGCATGTTGGTGGCGACCCATGTAAGAACGACATTCGTACGACTGCTGCGATCACGGTCGGACTGTTTGGTCGCTGCATCACGGTGTTCCTTCTCCTCCGGTGGTTTGACTTTCAGTGCAGCACGAGACGCGGCCCACAATTGATCAACGTCTTCCCGGGCAGTAGGTATTTCGATTTCCATCATCACTTTGCCACCATCGCCTTTGATCTGCTTCGCGCCACCCAGATCCTTGGGAGCAGTATTGTCGCCCTTCGTGCCCCTAGGTGACATAAGCTCCCGCCCGACATCGAGAAAAAGGAGATTCGTACCAGGTAACGTCGTGTAAGTTACACATGGCATACATCACTAATCGGCAATACATGAGTTGTCACGCTGATAGCGACTACATCCACGATCACTTACTCAGGATGTTCACATCTTTTCATGATCACATTAGTATTTTGGCAGCACAATGATCGGAACAGACTTACAGCTAGGAAGTAGGAACATATATTGTAAGAATGAGGTGAGCATGTGCCACGGTTCCAGATGCATAAGGGAGGAGATAAGGTAGAGACCGTAAGTTGCTGCTAGAGAAATCACAATCTCGCGGAACGCTTGATTCGTAGCCACCAGGCTGTTGACTTCAGCAACGAGCATCGAGCGGAGAGTTCATATGTACTTACTTGCCAACGTTTTTCCAACCAGCGACGGAATGAGGGAGAGCAAGATAGACCGTATAGCCGGCACACCACAACGTCATGACATTACAGATACCAAAAAGAATCATGGCAAGTGCATAAATCCACTTTGATCCCTGTTCGAGTATATTAGCCAAAGGTCACTAAGAAATCATGGATGAACCCGCCTGAGGTCGATTCCCGAGGGAACATACTGTTGTGACAAAGAGGAGGGCGATGTATAGCTGAGGGAATGGTCAGAATCAACAATTCGCATTGCGAGTATTAGGTAGCAGACCTTCAAGAAGACCTCAAAGATGATCTGACTGACTCCTGAGCTAAGAAAGTTGAAGGCGTTGCCCTGACCAGGCGCTGTCGCAGATGAAACCAACTATTCACCGCTCAATTACTGGCAGAATGCGTTGAATTCGAGCACTCACGAAGAAAAAGGCGAGGTAAAAATTGGCAAGAGAGGTCCAAGTGAAAATCAGCTGGACAGCGTTGTAGATGAATTCAATCTAAGTGACACGTGGTCAATTTCACGTTAGAATCAAATCCCTCAAGTTCAAATACCTGCAGAACAAGCATGCGGATGGGGTTCTGTCCGGATGTCCAAATCTTGTAGAAGAAAATTGTCGAATGAATGGACGCGAAGAGAGATCCGTTCAGCCATCTACGACGTTGTGAGATGAACTCAGGAACCTAACGAGCAGTCAGGAGACATGTCGAGTCAAGAGGGTTCTGACTAACTGTCGTGGGCACATCAGTGGATGCCTTGGCGCTCTTCACATATTTCAAGCTGCAAGACGTTAGTTCCCTAGTGGGCTCTCGGTGGAACGAACTCACACCCATCCCTCGCGCTTCTTCGTCACAATTTCGAAGCACAAGATACGATCTTCCGCAAGATACATGTTACGTTCTGATGGGTATGTCAACAACATCATCCGGTGGGAAGCACGAACAGTATCCTGACCGAATAGTCCAGCGTTACTGTCTCCGCCGTGCATCGTCTCGCCCTTGAAGTATGATGCGAGCGGGCCCTTTCCGTCGGGCCCGTTTAAAAGGGCCTTGTATCTGTATGCACTGAAGGCCCCTGGCAACACGCTGATGTAGCCGAAGATGCTCTGCAGGAGAGTTACGACTGGCCGAGAAAATATAACAAACTATCACCATACCTCGAGGGGCTTGTCGAGTATGTTTGACATTTTGTACTGAATGTGTCTGTTATGAAGCAGGCAAATCTGTTAAATGGGGTACTGTACCTCGAAGTTCTGCGAGGCCGCCAGCGGACTCATGAGGAGCAACGAACATCCTCTGCCAGTATCAACACATATTCTGGAAATAAACCACCGTTCATTATGTGCCAGTAAGCAGTAGAATGACCTACTCTCCGCATGCTCCCCCAACACCCGAGTGAGAGTCAAAGCCTGCACGGCAGTGAGCAAAAAGAAGGGGGAGAGTGTGCAGTGCTCACATTTCCAGAGCTCATAGATTGAAGTGCCGGTCGGCTTTGTTCCGACATCGAGGAGTATGCAAACTAGGGGGCGTATTCTCAGAGGGTGAGACGGAGGAGTTGGGATGATTGAGGCTCACCGTTGGGCTTGATCAAAGGACCGAAGGCATTGAAGAACCACCGGTGACTATTCAACTTCTTCTTGTTCTGTTCCTTGAGGCAAAAGATAACCTGGATTGGGCAGGCACCGGACGAAACCTCGCCATTCTCTGTGACGACGACGTTTGTGGTATACCTGAGAGTGGTTATGTTCTGTGTATCATAAAGTAGGACGACCAGTTACACCTACTCGAAGATGTGGGCTGTCACGTCCTTTCCTGCTACAGCATCCTTGGCAATGCCTTCCTGGTAACAACCCATCTAGCACAGTTGTCAGAGAAGTGGTGGCTGACGAGGATGGGTAAGCGGCGTACTAGAGTGAGAACTTGGAGTGTGCGCTTGTTGATTTTTTTGCGCCCGTCGGAGACAACGCAGACGACTACTTTCTTCCAGCCTTCGGGACCCCAAGTTTTGGAACGGTTCCTGCTGCAAAGGTGTGCGATGTTCTTGATAACTCTGCGGGGAGATGATATATGCGAACGATTGGAAGGATAGGAAAACATACGCATTCATGGTTTTGACGAAGAGGATTTCGTCCTCGTTGTACATGGTCATGACGATGAAGAGCTCGGTATGGCGGCCATATAGATAAGGTCGGAGGGAGTACTTTTTACGCATGAAGTCGTCCGGATCGCATGTAGCGGCGGTGTACCTCATCTTTGTCATTTCCTCGACGTCGGACTTTCCGTTTGGAACGATATGCCTGGGTACGTGTACGTCAAGGACGAGGTTGCCATTCTGAAGCTCGACGTGGCGAACGGAGCGGCGTTTCATGAGTTTCTCTCTCGCGACGGAGTAGCCGGTACTCATCTCCCTGACCATAGCAGGGGATTGCACGGGGGGATAATTGGGCGGGTATGCGGGGTAGTTAGGGGACTGGTAGTGGAGGTTTGGGTGGCTGGAGGTATACTCTGGATTGAGATGGACCTGGGAGCCATGGTAGTTACTGTGAAAAGACTGTGTCGACTTGGTCTCCCACTCTGGGTCGTACTGGGGGTATTGGCTGATGGGTGGTGGTGCTGGGGGATAGTCTGGAATTATTCCGGGAGGGGGCGCTTGCTGGTAATGATCGTGTTGGCGAGGATATGCCATGACGGGGGAAAGGAGAGAACGAAGTAATAACGCAATAAAGTCCGCTCGACGACAAGAACACGGTGGCTGCCTTGACGATCTCGTCGTCGTCGTCGTCGATGATATCACAACACTTCACACGTTATGTATGATGATATTCCACAACCGCATATATTCAGGCATTTTTTTTATAAGGAATCCAGTGCAATTGTGCTCCCCTTCTGACAGTACAAACGCACATATCGACCAATTCAATCTCCGCTTGCTTCCGGCAGTGCCCTTTCTTCCCACGGCCCCGCTACTCTTGTTCCTCCCCCCAAAGGTTCTCTCTTTTCTTCTCGCTCCATTCTTCCTCCTCAACCACCTCCTCCTCAACCTCTCTCCCCCTCAGTTTCTCTCTCCTTCGTGAGTATCCTGTTCTCTACTATCTTCTGTATATTGTTCTTCCCAGCAATGAGACGACGCCGAGCGCCTTGAGGGCACCACGTTTTCTGTAACTGGTTTGGTTCACGTCGACGGCGGCCATCACGATCGTTGGGTGACTCTTGCTGTCCTTTGGGTCTAACTTTGATCGACTGCTCTTTCGGCCTCCGTTCCCGCTGTGGGACGTCAGCCACTTCCATTTGCGTCCTATTGGCCACGCTCCCCTCTGCATCCCTGTCCTTTATCTTTCCGCCCTTCTGACTTTTCTCATCCCTCCATCTAGTACACACTTTACATCCATCCATGGCAGAAACTCCCGCTCACAGACTCGACCTCCGCGTTGGTGGCAAGTACCGACTTGGCAAAAAGATCGGCTCCGGTTCTTTCGGTGCGCAGCCACTCTTGCTCCCACTCCATCCCTTTTGACCCCTGCGCAGGTGACATCTATCTCGGTATCAACATCATCTCCGGCGAAGAGGTCGCCATCAAGCTCGAGTCAGTCAAGGCCAAGCACCCTCAGCTCGAGTACGAGTCCAAGGTCTACAAGACACTCGCCGGCGGTGTCGGTGTGCCTTTTGTGAGATGGTTTGGCACCGAATGCGATTACAATGCAATGGTCTTGGATCTGCTCGGTCCTTCCCTTGAGGACCTCTTTAATTTTTGCAACCGCAAGTTCAGTTTGAAGACCGTTTTACTTCTTGCTGACCAATTGGTAACCCCTCATCCTCTTTGCGTACCATCCTTTCACTCACTCAACATCGTAGATATCTCGTATCGAATACATCCACTCTCGCAATTTCATCCACCGTGACATCAAACCAGACAACTTCTTGATGGGCATCGGCAAACGAGGCAACCAAGTCAACGTGATCGATTTTGGCTTGGCCAAGAAGTTCCGTGACCCCAAGACCCATCTTCACATCCCCTACAGGGAGAACAAGAATCTTACCGGAACTGCTCGGTACACGTCCATCAACACTCACTTGGGTGTCGAACAGGCTCGTCGTGACGACTTGGAATCCCTCGCCTACGTGCTTATGTACTTCCTTCGCGGCGCTCTCCCGTGGCAGGGTCTCAAGGCTGCCACCAAGAAGCAAAAGTACGACCGCATCATGGAGAAGAAGATGACCACCCCCACTGATCTCTTGTGCCGCGGATTTCCTAACGAATTCGGAATTTTCTTGAACTACACACGTGCGCTCCGCTTCGACGACAAGCCGGATTACTCGTACCTCCGCAAGCTCTTCCGTGATCTCTTCGTCCGAGAAGGCTTCCAATACGACTATGTCTTTGATTGGAGCGTCCAGCGAGGTGCCCCTGAAGATGGCAGTACTGGTGCTAGCCAGAAGGCCACTGCCGGTAGGCGCAAGGTTGTTCAAGAGGAGGAAGAACACCGCGCAAGTGACAGGATGTAGGTGCCACCAACGTTCCCTATATTATTAGTTCTGTGGGGCTGAGATTGCCAATACAGGCTTCGTTCACACACCCGTCAGCAACAGGCAAATGCCCCTGGTGCGGTAGGGCAGCAGCGTACTCGTGGCAGGGAGGGCGATATCTGGTAAACGCGTGACATTCCCTAGTTTCTTTCATTCGAGCGGGGCACGCCCCGAGTGCGACCGGGAATGGGGGCGGAGGGAAGTTGCAGAGGATGCTCGGTCGCTGTTGGATATCATTTCAAAGATGGTCGGTCGCGGAATTCTCCGGTGGGACGAAGAAAGGAGCGGGAGGAAAATGGTTTCTGCGCGCCATGTCGAGCAATGGCCCCTCGTGACATGTGCGCACACGCTCGCAACTGGAGTCAAAACACATTCGCCCCGGTTCCTTGGCCGCTTCACTTCGCAGGACAAACAGCACACGCGCCACCATCAACGAAGTTGTTGCCTCACCATATGTATTGTACGGACGCTTTTTTTCCTTTCACGCCGTTCCAACTTCTACAGGATTTGGTCGGCCGCCTAATTCCCCTCTCACATACGCAGCCATATCACCACCACGAGCGCCCATTATCGATTGAAGCAGATTGGTCCTTTTTCTTTTCTTTTCTTTTCCTATCGGATTTTTCATGTTCATTTCCGCACTCCCGACATGATTGGTACATGTTCCATCTCCCC
This sequence comes from Leccinum incarnatum, assembly GCA_038091095.1. Lineage (NCBI taxonomy): Eukaryota > Fungi > Basidiomycota > Agaricomycetes > Boletales > Boletaceae > Leccinum > Leccinum incarnatum. The sequence continues at coordinate 7,320 of JBBPNG010000490.1, forward strand.
TTTATCACTGAATGCGCTCTTTTCCCTCCCTCCCTTGATCAATATTTTCATGCCTTGCTAGTATCTCGCGCAGTTTGTTGTCCTTTCGTCTGCCCTCCATTGGGAGCTTGATCCCATGGAGGCTCGCTAGATGGAAGAGGGCGCCGAGTTGGGATGGATGGAGAGGACAGGTGTTTGGGAGTACGTAGTCGTGTGGGTGATGGCATGCTGGTATTCCGTTACGAAATCCCCACGTCGCTGTTTCTTTGGAATGATGATGTTTTGTGATCTAATCTTGTGATGTGACTTGGTCTTGAACGGCGATGTCGCAGGAAACGCCCATCTCACGGCGACTAAGCTCGGTCAAACACGTCATCATCGTCTGTTCAGGCAAGGGTGGTGTCGGAAAGTCGTCTGTCTCTACCCAGCTTGCGTTCAGTCTCCATGCCCGGTCATCCCGACCGCGCGTTGGGATCCTCGACGTGGACCTGACGGGACCTTCGATACCTCGCATGCTTGGACTGGATGGGCTTGGCGTCCATCAAAGCAGCGAAGGATGGGTCCCTGTATACGCCGATGCTCAGGAAGGCTCTGAGCCGAGGTTGGCATGTATGAGCGTTGGGTTCTTGTTGAAAAAGAAGAGCGACTCCGTTGTATGGAGAGGCCCGAAGAAGAACGCGATGATCCGTCAGTTTCTGAGCGACGTTAGATGGGGGCAACTCGACTTTCTTGTCATCGACACCCCGCCAGGTGCGTGACTTTTTGCTTTGCTGGGTAGTGGGAAAGCCTGATTAGCAATGTGCTTAGGCACCTCGGACGAACATCTATCACTACTAGAACACCTCGCGCCCGTTCACTCGAAGCTGTCCGCCATCGTCGTCACTACGCCGCAGGCTGTCGCGCTATTGGACGCGATCAAGTGTCTTTCGTTCACTCGTGCCGTGAAGCTCCCTGTATTGGGACTGATCGAGAACATGAGTGGATATGTGTGTCCGTGTTGCGGCGAGATTAGCAACATCTTTTCTACCAAGGGCGGAGAGGAGATGGCGAAGCGAGAGGGGTTGACGTTTCTGGGTGCTCTGCCGGTCGATACAGAGCTGGTGACGTTGCTGGATGGAGCAGAGGCGAGCAGCGGTGCAGGGCCGAACGAGACGCCGCCACACCTCGAGGCGTCGGAGATTCTGAAGAGATATCAGCAGACGTCCTCTGCCAAGTTGTTCGGGAGCATCTCGGACCGGGTGGTGGCGAGCGTGGCGCACGTCGAGGAGGGATCTGCCATATAGGGAGCGTATAGACAGAGAACGCCGTGTCGAGGCGACGGGAGAGATCCGCAAATGCGGCTTGTCCGTGACTGCAATAAATGTGGTCCGACGCGAGCGTCGGTGACAGAAAAAGACCGGACTGACTCTTCACCGCCATGCTAATCATGAATTGATGAGCAGCGATGGCGCGGTGTGGCCAACAGGGACACGGTAATTTTGCCGGAGTTCTGGGAAAGTTACCGTAAAGCGGTAGGCCACGTTTTTCTTGACGATGTTCGACTGAATGTCGTCCTAACCTCGTTCTGTTCCATGCATGAGTTTTTACGACGTCTTTCTTGACTTTTCTCTCAACTCAGATGTCCGTTAAGGCCGCCGACCTCACTTCGTCTAGTAATATATCGGTCTCAACTCAACCGACCCTTTATAATAATCATCATGGCTCCGCTCTCAACTTCTTCTTTCCTCCTCCTTCCCGTATGTAAAATTCCCCTTCCCTTCCCACACACACTCTCGTACTCACATCCGATTTCTTTTAGACGATACCCCCGCTCACAGAGGCGGTTCTCCGTCCTCCTCTTTCATGACCATCCGCAGAGCAGACGCGTACAACCGCGTCCCAGTTCTCGCCATCCCCACTCCTCCCTCCACAGGACTATCTGCCCACATGCTGCAACGCCGCTCAAGTCGTCTATCTCGGTGGCTCTCGGAGCTCCATACCCCCAACTATCCTGACGTCTTCGACCTTTCCGACGTAGATCCAATTGGCACTCAGAGCAATCCATACCTTGCCTATCCTCACATGAGCATGGCAGCTCTTCGTCGTAGCATGGACGACGCTGACAGCATGCACGATTACGTTATTGTGGATGAAGATATCGCCCAAGAATGTCCCCCAGAAGACGCTCCGCATGAACAGGTTCGTAATCTTCAGCTTCTTCTTGACATCTTCTAATCTATCAACAAAAAGCCATCGCATGGCACGACGCCCATAGATATAGCTAGTCCGCGATCAACCATCCGAATGAACAACAACCCTCAATCATCATTACGACACTTTCATCTTTCAAGACGTTCTGTATCACCCTCGCCGAGGACCACGGCCGCATCTCGTACTTCTTCCAGGTTGTCAATGTTTCACCGCTCGTCTCGTGGTGACCTCGCGCCTGGCTCAAGTGCATTATCTTCCCATTCACGAAGCACGAGTCTCCAAACATCTCTGCTAGGCGATGGCTCACATACGTCTGCCACTCCTCGCGCTTCTTCGTGGCGGTGGCGACCGAGCGTTCTGGGCCACTTCTCATCTGTATCCATCCCTGACACAGATGCACGTCTGAGTCCCGGTGACTCCCTCACCGACCATTCGCGATCGAGGCCGAGCATGTCCTCCTCTCACACCTGCTCCTCAATCACCACTCCCACAACCTTGTCCGTACACGACGACGGTGAATCTCCTGTGCCATCTACACCGCCTTCCAAGCCCCCGTCCCTTTTCGGGTCTGTGCGTCTTCGTTCGCACGCCGGAGGCATGGTGTCACAACCCTTTTTCAAAACTGACAGTGGTTCCGCACCATCTCCGCCATTGCGGTCACTCTACCCTGCTTCTGCGCCACATCTCCCAGAGAGACAAATGGTTCCCCCCTTGTCTCTCAAGGGTGGAACCATTCGCTCCCCATTCATGTCCAAGTCTCGGCAAAGTCAGTTGGGAGGTCTGAACCAGATCTTCATCGAGGAGCCTGATGATTCGCAGCCGCGCGTCCTATTTGCTGGGAGACCCGGCGCGAGCCGTCTTTCTTTGCCTGCCTTGGGCAGCCCGACAAGACACTTCAAAAAGAGGAAGCTGGTGGTCAGTGGCATCGCATTGAACGACACGAAACGTTTGGATGCTATTCAAAAGTGGTGTCAAGTACGTGGTTATCGTGTATCCATGATCGGTCCGGCCTAACATCCTCTCGATCTGCCTAGTCCTTTGGTGAAGTCGATCAGATCACGAGGATGCCCAATGGCGATCTCCACGTCAGCTTTCAGAAAGCAGAGGTTGCAGACACCGTACGTATGGTTTTGTACCCACGCACACAAGATCTCAATGTGTTTGCAGGTTTGTCGTGTGCGCGCTAAAGTCCAGATTGCTGGAGTTGGCAGCGTACATTTATCCTGGATCACAGGAAGCAAACGGACATAGCAAGCGCATCGTGTCCTTTCTCTCTTTGTCAAGGCAAGGCGTTTCTCGACTGACCATTCGGATGTAGGACTGACGCGTCTCGTCCTAGTGTACAACGCGGGTCTACGTTTTACACCGCTACCTAATTACCTATTTAGACGCCGCTGTTTCGCGACATAATCGTTTCATGCATGCATTTGCAGCCCGTGTATTTCATGATCCACGTACGTCGCCTCGTCTCCGTCATCTCCTCAAGACAGACGCTTATAGAAAGACAATGCAGATATGCCCATCCTCACGTTCATTGACTATATCGCATCTCAACGTATCTCAAAGCCATTTTCGCATACCCCCCGCAACTCCACGATATCAATTATATTTTCACTTTTGCGTTCACTTTTGATTCGACGTACATGTATTTCGTCAGGCTCTCTCTCTCTCGCTCTCTTTCGTTCGTTTTTTTCTTTGCTTGGATTCTATTTGGACACTTGATGATGATGATACTTATCTTTGATTCCCTCTCTTTCTTTTTCTTTTCCATCCTTTTTTTTACGATGACATGCCATATACCAGTGGGACAGACGCGCAAGAATGAATAACAAACAACAACTTTCTTTTTCTTTTCTTACACGTCGCACGTCGTGATCGCACCGTTTCAAATTTGGGGTGTTGTTGGGAGGACATATGCGGAGTCGTTCCAGCTGGCTGGCTATAAGTTCAAGTAAGTATATTACGGGCAACTCGTTGGAACTGGCGCTGTTTCGAGCGCTGGAACTGTCACTAAAAGGGGTCAAGTACGGCTTCGATCTGTTCCCCCGCTCGTCCGTCCCCTTGCAGGAGTGAGTCGCCGAGGGCACTACATAAAGCCGAGCCCCCTTTCTAAAATAAATAGATAAATGATAAAAACGGATGGACCCTCTCATCATCAACGTTCCCAAGGAGGCAAGGCTTCTTCAATGGTCACCCCTGCCCTAGCCTGACAGCGATCGATTCTCACTTGATCAGTCAACGTACAAGGGGATCAGTGACCGCCCGTCCAACTGCCAGGCGCCCCACAACGGAGAACATTTATTGACGGCGTTCCAAGCTCGCTCACGTACACGGAATGGCTGGCACCTCGATCGAATATGTATTTATGAACAGTTTGAACACAAGGAAAAAGGTTATCGCACACTCTGACGTATTTCATTCCGTTCTGCTCTCGGCGCTACCGCACTTCAGGGGTGTGGCAAACGTGCGAGAGCGACGAGGGATGTATATGGAACAAAGCGTACCAGAGGCGGTACAAAGGTCAAGATAGGGAAATGTCAAGGCACAAATTCATCCAGACTGTGTACCAGGTACACCATTGTACGTTTTCAAGCCTCGGAATGACACGTTAACGAAAGGACAAAACGAAGAATAAGAATAAGAATAAGAACAAGAACAAGAGTCCAGAAATTACACATTTTTACCCTGATCCGTGTTCCAACGCTGCCAGTTAGCATCGACGGATGTATCTGGTGCGGCAATTTGAGGAACCGATGTCGACTGGATATCCGACGGTGACCGTGGTGCATCGAAAGGAGGTTTGCCAAACCGTCCAACTGGACCACGGGTAAAGTTGTTTTTGTGATGCTGGGAATGGTTGTCTCGACGATACTGTCGACGAGGAGGCACCAAGTTACGTTCAAAACCAGAGCCCATCGGAATTGGAGCGGGCCCTCCAGCCGGCGATGACGCGATCCGGCGACCGGGTCCTCCATGGGGATTTCCTGACTGAGCTGCAACTCCATGCCATGGGTGACCTGGAGCCCACTGATGAGCTCCTGGGTGATGAGGAGGCGGGGCCGTCAGTGGTGGATTGATGTAGGGGTGAAAGATGACGGCCGGACGAATAGGAGGTGGTGGATACGGGCGCCAAGTTACTGGGGGCTGCCTCTCGGCGGACCCGGAATTGGTAGGAGCTTGACCTTGATCCTGATTTCCAGCCATGTACTGGTTCAGGGCATCGGGAGGATAGACAGGAACAAGCATTCCTTGATCGCCATGGATGAATCCGGTCGGGATCAGGGGCGCTTGTGTGTGGAGTATGGTGGGGTTGCTGGCAAGTCCCAGATGGCCGGTAGGGACTTGGCCCGAATCAGGGCAGTGGCCCAGCGAAGGAGGATAAGGCAAGAACACCTACTGTATGGTCAGCACGGGAAAGGAACTACTGCGACCCACATACCGGATATGGACCGCTAGCTGGACCAATGGGGACAGTGGGGTTCGGGTTTGAGGAGTTTCCACTCCCATCCGACCCACCACTCTGCGGGGGCGGCGGAACTATAGGTGGAGGAAGGGGATAGCCGGGGTAAGGCTGGCCTGCAAAAGGTATCTGATACGGAAACTGTGGAGCGTAGTTTGGGATCCATCCCTGGTAGAACTGCAGCGTAGGTGCTGAATACTGCCCCGGCAAGGTTGGCGCTACCACAGATATCTGGGAAGACACAGCCATCGTAGTATCTGGTATAGAGGGATCGCCCTGCCTCATGTCCATCGATTTTTCCGTCTTGCAAACTTCCTTGGTTGGATCATGCTCAGAGTCGTCGGCAGAAGAGGGTTGAAAAGGTCTAGTCTCGTCCCGTACTTCATTCAGGTCGCTGATTTCACCAGCAGATTGCGGAACCAGTTGAGTCGACGAGTCCGTGAGTTGCAGATTTGCCATGTGGGCAGCGATGCTAAGAATGCCGGGTCTGGGCAACTTTGGATCGACACTATGGTTATCAGTGGCACCGAGTTGTTGCGAACCGAACTCTTTGTTTGGTACCGACCTCCAGGAGCGATAGGTCGGATTCCAATCCCGAAGTTGCACACGGATCAAACGACCGTCAAGCATTCGATTGTGCTAGGGTCGAATTCAGAATGCGAGCAATCAAGCGACAAGCACGCTCACTTCGCCCTTTATGGCTCTTATGGGAGCCTCTGTATCATTGAACCTGACAAATGCAAACGCAGATCGTTTGTTATCTGAGGAAAAATATTAATATGAGATCCGGAGAAGGGTAAAATATCGTACTGGGTCGAATGAACTTGACCGCTTCAATCCCTCCGTATTTCGAGAACAGTACCTTAACTTTGCCTTCATCCCAGGCGTTTGGTCCATACATTTCTAGACCTCCAACAAAGATAGTCGTAGGATCGACGGCATGATCATCCCGCCTCTCTTGCGAGACCTGTTGAAGTGAACCTTGGCTGTCGTAGTCCCTGAAGGACATGCTTTGGAAGTCCCCCATATAGCTGGCAGTAGTAGGTGTGCGAAGCATGAGCGATCCAGGGGTTCTCGGTGTGACAGGAGAAGAGCCAAAGTCCGGCGTGTGGGGAATGCTTGCATCCATTTCTTGACTATCACCCTCTTGTGAAGCGTAACAACCGCTATCCGAAGACGCAATATGATGGCCAAGGTATGGTGAAGAGGTGAAATTGGGGCCAGTCATGCTACACAAAGGGTGTTATCAATGCTCAAAGCTGGCAGAAACCGCTAACCTCGGGCCTTTGAATTCAGTCGGCTCGACGTGATCTGCCCACCGATAACGATTATTCGATTCCCAGTTTGTGAAGGAGAGCTGTCCTGTAGATTCACGCGAGGGAAGTGACACTCTTTGCTGAGGTCGATCGTGCGTCAAAGAAAGTGCTCTCGGTCGAGATGGCCGGGAATAATGCGTGCTTCTGCCGTCTGATACACTGGATGCTTCCTGTTGCCAAACATTGCATGTGGAGCTCGGGTAGGCAACTTTATCATCCGATAGATGTTCAGCGGGCGAGGGATCCTCGGTGGTACGGAGGGCAGGAAAGGTGTAGCTTGCCGGCAGAAAACATGAAGCTGAGCGCGCGGAAGGGCGCGCAACATGGCCGCGCCAGGAGTGGGAGGGCTGAATACCAGGAAACGCGCGTGGAAAATTATAAGGTCCATGGGGTGTATTCGACTGATGAGCCCATGTAACAGTTAGATGGGGAATTCTCCGAAGTGTCTTCGATCGTGAGAGTGGATGATATTAGAATCCATGGATATGACGAACGTTAGTCAACTTGAACGTACCACAAGGGCGCTCACACAGTCGTCTCTGTTTACCCATTTTACCTTCCAGCAGCCAGGATCCATAACAGGCGAGCGTGGACCATCGTGAGGAGGTGGGAAATTGGCGGACATCTGACCACACTCATTTTCAGACGAGTACGGCCCAAAGTAATCGATTACGCCAAATACGGATGCGATCCGAAACAGAGACTGCGTCCAAAAATGAGTAAGATGACCCCTTGAATGGTTCGACATTACCTCGGCGTCGTAAAGGAGAGGCACGAGTGATAAATCAGAGTCGTCCCCACCGGTAAGTGTGGCATTCAAGGCTTCCGAGTCGTACAGAATACTAAGCTGCCTACGATGCCTCTATTAGAGATTTGTAAGTGACGAGAAAATACACTGACTTGGTTCCGGGTGTCTTGATGATTTTCATAGCATTCGGCAACTCGACGTCGACGAACCGAGAGTCTTCAGTGGTCACGAAATTTGCTTTCCTCGAAGCATCTCTTTGTCGAACATACTGTCTGGGGCTCCTATATTCCAAGTCAGAACGACTTGAAGCGATAACAAAGATATATGCGCTGTTGTACGTGCATATATGCGAGGCATGCTGGATGAGCGAATTACCCACCGATATGAGATGAGTAGAGTCCTGAACGCGCGGGCAGGTTCGTATCGAAGATATCGACCCAAGAACGGCTGCGGCGGAGTGGAATGTAGATTATTCATGAGCATAGAGGCTGCCTCGGGGTCCTATGTAGACGGCGGGTTAGAAGACACAGATATAGCCACGCCGTAAAGAACGGCAGACCTGACACTGAATGAATGCACAGGTGCCGCCCTTCGAATCACGGATGACTTTGATGCCTCTGACTTGAGGATGCTCAGACAGATGTTGCGACAACATGCTAGCCAATTCGGGGTGCTCGATGTTGGTAGGCAAGCTGACAGAGTTATCGTCAGCAAAAGATATGATAAAGGGTGACCACGTACCTCCCGATGAATATGCTCGCGTCTTGAATGATCCTGTCATCCTGAACGCTATTGCCGTCGTCGGCAGAAACGCTGCGCGGCGAAGAAGACATGTGGCGGGAGCTCGCAACGATACTTTCGGGGTTGGAGGAAAGAGAGTCGGAGGACGTGAGGGAATCAAAGCGGGTGCCCCAAGACCGACCCAATCTTTGTTGAGGCATTATGGAGTTAAAGAAGAAGGTTGTACGTAGAAATGTATGACGACGTTGTGAGTGAGTGAGGGGGGCAAGTGCAACTTTTGATTGGTCAGGTTGGCATTCATTCCAAGAACGGACAGTTGGAGCAATATGTCGCATTCACATGGGATCAACTTCCGCGAAAGGTGCAACGCGTAGCCGTGCGCATGGCCAACATCACTCTATACATTTTTGTGCCCTTCTCTCTTGCGCCGCACGATCCGGGCGAAAACAACGGGGAAAGATTGGAGACGAACGCTCCCAGCATAGGCAAACATCCAGATTAACCACTGGGAGGTATCCAAAGACCTAGAAAGGGTAACTGTTTAGCTACTTACGGCTGCGACTTTACTCGAATGATCATCGCAACGTCGGGAAACGGGTGTAGCCAGACAATCAGATCATTGTTCTCGAAGGGTAAGCCAATAAGACAGCCGTACTTCTTAACATACTCGTTTGGGGGTGGAATATTGAATGCTCTTTGATCAGCGAAGAAGCCGTGTCACGGTGGTGGCTGTGTGACCGATAGACCGACGCCTCGGGGAGGTGGAAACCTGCAAACAGAAGTTTTTGAGTGAGAAGAGAGCGAATGGCACGGGACGCGTACCACCGTTAATCGTGGGACGCAAATCACACAGCAGAGGTACCAAGAGCTGTGCATGTGAAGGAACGAATAAATGAACGATCGACCCTTTCGACGTTAGTTCAAGATCCATTTCACTGCCAACCCGACAATAGTCAGGCCAAGGCCACCCGAAGTAAATGAAAGAACTCGTTGACAAGTATCCTTCCGCGCTGCAAGGCGGTCAAGATGACGCCCACGCACAGATTCATCAGATTCGATGAAGCAGGCCGACAGTTTGCAAGGTATCGAAGAAGGAAGGCTTAGCTTACGTAATAGCTGGTGTCTACTGCTCTTCCAAAGCTCCAGCACTGCGTATTTGCTGAAGACCCACCGCTGTGAGCGTGTACACCCAAAATGTCTGACGATGGTTATGGCGGCGGTGGAGGTGGAGGTGACGATTATGATTACGATGGCCCGAGGTTCGTACATTTCTTCGACCCACTCAAGTGGTGTTGCTGACTTTCAACTAGTTTTGCCGATGGCGCTTTCGTGCGTACACGCTACTCCACAATAGTCTCAGCGCTCATAATGTGGACAGGATGAGAGCTATGACCTCTTAGCGAATGAACTACCGGAACGCGGCGAGCAGGGTGAGGAGCAAGGGGAAGACACCAATGGCGAGGTATCTCATCCCAATGGTGTCAATGGTGCCGAACATGACCAAGAAATGGCCAACGGAGACGAGCACCCGCCTCAGCAGCCAGCAGCATCAGGTCTGCAAGGCGAGAGGCAACCAAATAAAGTTAGGGTGACCACCCCCTACCTGACCAAATACGAGCGAGCGCGAATACTAGGGACTCGGGCACTGCAAATCAGGTATGTTTTTCGACCAATACATGCCAGTAATACTCCCTCACCAACTGTGTTTCGGAAAGTATGAATGCCCCCGTTCTTGTTCCTTTGGATGGTGAGACAGACGCATTGCAGATTGCCATCAAGGAACTCTCACAGCGAAAAATACCCTTGATCATTCGGCGGTATCTTCCGGATGGCTCTTTTGAGGACTGGAGTGTGTCCGAGTTGATTAGTGACTAAGTTGGGTGGCTCCGTCGTCGACGAAGAAACGTCGTCTTGTTTTGTAGCTACTTTACCCAGTATCGGTGCGTTCCAGCCTCTGGATAACAAGCCAGTCACCTCGAATGCAGCGTGTCACAGATTAACTGTTGTACTTAAAATACAATGCTATTTTACTTTCCAGAATGCATTTATTTCATCCTCTCGAGCTCGACCTAAACCTTCGCCCTTAGTCGCGTGCACGTGACGCTCCTCATCCGAGGTTTCTTGATGGAAATATCTTTCGACAACGTTCGGGTCCTTGATTGACGTCCAGACATCATGGAGGATTGCGGTTCAGGCACCTTCTTACTGTCGGGCTGTGAGGTAGAGTTCGTCGTATCCAGAAACAGGAGGCGTCTTTCTGCCATCTCCAGCCCTCCAGCAGCCTTAGAGGTGCCTCTTCTTTTCCGTGGACTTGACTCAACATCGGAGTAATGACAGTTCGATTGCCGTCGCTTGACAGGCGACGACGGTGCAGTTGATGGTGGTTTAAATGGAGCGGTAGCCACAATCGCCTTCTTGTCTTCTTCTTCGCGAGAATTCTCCCCAAATGATTTCCGTCTACGTACGGCAGCTGTGACACGTTCAATAAGGCGACCGACTAGGAGGACCGGGGACTTACATTTTTTCTGCGTGGCCACGGACGCCGACTCCTTCCCAACTTTGAACACACCGTCAACATCCAGTGTTTGTTGAACCTCCCAATCTGATGGTCGCATCTTTTTCCAGTCCTCGAGAACGTTTTCCACCCATTCATCCGTTTCGCCAGAAACATGATAATCAATCACATCCTCCCACTCGCTCCCCGGCGGAGTCTTGTTCACAAAGACGACCTTGCCCTGCCAGCTCTTGGTTGATCTCGAAGTACCCGTGATAGGTGATTTCGAAGCGTGAACAGCTTTCGCGAAATCCTTGACGAGCTTCTTGAGCCCATGGACCTTCAGGGAAGTGCCCATGATGATCAGCATATCAGGTTTTCGGGTAATGTCTTGGGTTTGGATCATTCCAATGTCTTCCCCGAGTGGATGAACTTCATCATATAACACAATTGCTGGGCGAAGGGTGCCGACCTTAAGAGGACGGGCTGACCTAGCCAAACGCGCTTCCGCTAGGAAAACACAATAATTAGCACGGTTCAATCAATACCATGGGTGATTATACTTACAACGTAACGTGCATTCTGGACAATCCGGAGCCTCTCCTCGGTTGAACACGCTCAGGTAACCCTCTGTACAAGGCAGTTCTTCGGAACACAAAGTACACCGGACACGGTGGATGTCACCATGTAGCTGGATATTGCGCACCTCAGCAGCCCTCAATCTTGATTTGCCTTTACTAGACGAAGTCGCTTGGCATGAGCTACCACGAAGTCCAACCTTTTCCTCGAAGCCATCGATATTTTGCGTATAGGAGCGCAGCAACCTCTGTTTGGTGTCGAGGGTTTTAATGAAACGATGGGTGGGAGTGGGAGTGGAAGAGTCGATGCGGTGCTTGAGCTGAGAGATGAAAGTATAGAATACAGCCGTTGAGGTCTGGTCACGAAACAACGACGCGTCGAAGAGGTCCCGACCCTTCAACACAACGCCGGGGTGTTGTTGCTTTACGAGCGCGTACAGTCCGTCCGACGAGCGAAAATCCTGATGAGGTGTCAGTATATTTTTTCCGAGCTTGGATACCAGACGATGACTGACAGGTATCCCCGACGAGCACGAGATGCCGGCTCCAGTGACCACCACGATTTTCTTGCACTTGGCCACTGAAAGCGAAACATCTAGGAGAGCTCTCCGAGTGCTTGATTCTGCTGCGGACGCGTTGAGGTCAAGTCGAATAGTCATGTCCGAAGTCACAGATGACAGAAGGAATGAAGGAGAGGACCCACACTTGAAATACCCATGACGTTCCGCATAGACGGACCAATAAAATTGTTTTTACATGTTTGGCACCGCGTCGCGTCGGTCACATGACCTATCGCGTTCATTAACGAAATAAGCCACTGCAAAAAAAAAAAAACGAGGATTGCGTGTTGGACGGATTTGCGACAGATCTCGTCATCCGTGTGAGGTTCGATGCGCATTTCACCCAGGTTTGTCATCAGCAAGGATTTCGCCCAGATCCCCAGATTACTCGTCCATTACACACACATTATAGCCTATCGACCCTATATATACCAACAAATGATTTATATTACTCACATTCAGACTTGTCGCGTCCATTCCGATCAGCTAGACGCGTAGCAACACAAACACCTCGACTCTATTCACACATTCCGATGGTAGTAAAGGCATGGTTTCCCTCAAGTTCAAGCCTTTCCGTACCACTGACGCAATTAGTAGGACGAGCAACTCGTGTTGTGCAACTGCTCGAAGTGTAGTCTGACTGTCATAGGTCATACCTTCGTCACGACGCGAACACGGCGAAGGCACGAGCTCAAGGATGCAAAGAAACTTGAAGCTTCAAGGTCCACACAACTATCGAGACACGATCAGATCAGTGCCGCCTTACCAGAGATCGACTTGAATCCTTCAATTACGAGCTTCGATGCCAGTGGTGACATCTCTAAATTTGCTACCGATGATTCTGCAGGCGATCGCTCCGATTCACCATGCTACGGTGAGTCGGTGACTGGGTATCCCCACAAGTTCGCGATGATACAACCCTTCATCAATGGGATGCAGGGTCACAAACTCCTCCTACTTCCGACCCCGTTTTCACGCGACAGGAAGAGCAAGATCATTTCGATGAAGACAAGCATTGGGCAAAGATGTAGGTACTGTACATTCGTCTATCGCATATATGCACCCACCACTGGATACCCAGCAAGTAAGAGGGAAGTACGAGGGTACATACCACTGCTCTACGACCGGAACCAATCAGTGAGTATACTAATGGCTTACGACGTCTTCAAGTTGTGATAATCGAATGTCCGGACAGTGCAGATACTTCATCGTCCACAGTTAGTAGGTAACTATGCGCTCCGACCCATTCGTACGTAGATAGTACCAGATGCCATTGTCGTTGCAGCTGTGACGGAGTAGTCGAGTTGATCGGTTTTAAAGTCCCGTATTGTTCCTGTGGTTTAAAGGTCAAGTCGTTTCAAGCACTGCCAGCACAGACCTCACCGTGCCCAAGACATGGTTGAAGTACCAAACCTCGTCAAGGACAGTTCCGTTGTTGACGCATCCAAGATAGGGAATTGCACCGGTTTGTGAAACTAACTCACTAGTAATTTGCGCCAGACTGTACGTTGTCGTGTTCGAAGGAAGAATCCCGGCTCTTAAAAAATCTTCAGTAATATAGAAACCTCGCAAGGAGGTACGCACGCAGCTAGCATGTCGTAGGTTGGGTACTTCTGGAACACCCTCACTGCTGTCTCATAGTAATTGACCACTTCCTGGTGTTCCTGATAATCAGGTTTGTAGCAAGCAACATCAAATGTCGAAGTGCAAGTTGCGTGCTTCGAGAACTGTCGTCTTGTTAGTTGGAAATTTGAACAGTCTTCACTCGGATACTACTAGCCACGGACCTCATGTGCCCAGAACTCGTCATTTGGCACGCCCTGGTTGATCCAGAAGGTTTCCACTGTTGGAGACGTGAGTTGAACGAAGAGAGCATTCGTTTATCAACTCCATCTGTACATTCGCCATAAGCCTCGCAGACAAGAAATGTGACACTCAGACCTGATGTTCACTATTGAATATGAATGCCGGAGCTTCCGACAGATTGTGAGGCATTGGCGACGGGAGCGGGAGACGTTGATGCACACATGTATTGACCCGGGCCGTGTGTACGACAGGGAATTCTAGTAGAACGCGTGCGCGCTAGTCCGAAGAGGAACTATGTAATGCTAATGAGTTACA
>JBBPNG010000491.1:0-21498 GCA_038091095.1 Leccinum incarnatum
CCCACCATCGCTCAGAACCTCCTTCACTCTTCGGTGTCTACACCGACGAGCTGCCGCCCTCTCCCCTCTTTTGTGTCTACACCAACGAGCCCTCCCTCTTCGGTATCTACACAACGAGCTACCGTCCCTCTCCCCTCATCGGTGTCTACACCAACGAGCCCTCCCTCTTCGGTATCCACACAACGAGCTACCGTCCCTCTCCCCTCATCGGTGTCTACACCAACGAGCCCTCCTTCTTCGGTATCTACACAACGAGCTACCGTCCCTCTCCCTCATTGGTGTCTACACCAACGAGTTCCACCGTCCTCCCTTCGTAGTCACTCTGAAGGGCAATCCCGCAGCTCTGTCAATTCAACACCTTTTCCTCTCTATCCTCATCGTATCACAGTAAGTCGAATTCGGTCCATTCTCGAACTCGTACACCGATGCTTATCCATTGACTTCTAGCCATGCATACGTTTGTTTTGAAAGGCCTTGTCGTCGTCTCCCCTAATACGTCGGTTCCGCCTCCCGCCGTCTGTCTGCCTGCAGTTCAATCGGAGGAAGAGGCCTTGTCCACCGGTCACAAGTTTCGCATGATGTCCCGCAATTATCCACAACTCCCCTTTTCCCTCCCCAATCTTCTTCGTCATGGCCCGCTCTTTTCCTGCCTAGCTTACAAGAAGGCAACTCTACCGATCGTTCGGAACACACTCAAGCTCTATCAGTTGAGGCAAGATCTTCTAGATCAGTGGATTGCCCTCGACGACTTTCTAACCAACGTCTTCTACGTGCTTGAAGTGATGGCCCCGATGAACGTTGTGCTCCATCTGATTCCAAGTGAAACGAACTACAGGCGACCTCGAGAGACGGAGAAAGCAGCTCGCGGTGCTGCAGCTCATGCAATGCATCTTTTCCAGCATTTGATCACGATGGTATCATGGTCCATGAACGGACACTCTGACGCTGATCAACCTAATCCACAATGGGTGAAGGTCCTCCTGGACAAAGGGTTCCCACCTGCGATGGTGGAGATGCTGAGGGATTCACCAGCCGGATCTTTTTCTCCAGCATCAGGAAGAGTAGGGACTGTCGTAAATCCAAACGATTACCAATGTGCCATTCGTGTGCAACGAATGGTGCGGGCTCATATTCCGACCTACATCCAATGGGGCTACTGCGATAGGAAAGGGCAACGGAAGTTCCGCAACTTACCTGAAGAGTATCTCCATGGAAAATGGATCAGGGAGAATTGTTACCCGAGCGATGAGGACCTTCAACGTGCTATCGCAGTGGCTATCGCAGCCGAACAGACACAGTCTGTTCCTCGACGTCGCCTGCCTCACCCGCTCCGTGGATCTCGTCAGAGAAGAGGGGAGGCTTGGACGGAATTCTTTGCTCGCCGAAACGCTAGTAACCAGGAGAAGGAGGCGCGTGAAACCCCCGGGGAGAAAGTGGCCCGCGAACAGCGCGCTAGCAATGCTGTCGACGGTCGGATACCGGGGCGCAAAGAGGCAACAGTTTTTCGATGGGAACTGGTCGACGATTTTCGACTTCGCATCAATATAAGTCACTCAACGGCGAGTCAGATCTGGACGTCCTACCAAGGTGATCAGAAGCGCTATGATTCCTTCGCCGACGAATGGGACATATGTACCGAGTTCGACCCTGACGTTCACTCGGAATCTGATACGTTCGATGTCAACTATGAGGACGACGCGGGTAGTCATCTTACGCCCTCACCATTTCACAACGTGTCGCAGTCCAATCCCGGTTCTCACAAAACGGCGGCCTTCGTCGGTGGTGATGTCCCTCAGTCAGAGACACTGAGTTTCCCCATTCTGGACGATATCCTGCAGCTGCGCTATGGTTTCGTCTATTCTGCTTCTACCCGGTTCGCACCCCCCTCCACCACCGTCGCTGAACTTGCAATGAAAGTCTGCGAGGGCCGAGCCCCGTCCCCGATTTCGACAAATCTGCGCAATGCAACTGCAGCATTCCTGGAGTTGCTCATCAACCTCAAGGATCTCGGCCCCGATGTCTGCGACCTGAAGGATGATAGTCTGGTGGACGAATACAGATCTGGCCACATAGTCGTAAAACGACAGCAATGTTGTCGGATTGCATTGGATGGGAATCGGATTTCCAGTGTATTCTACATCGTCGGAGTTCGTCAGGCAGCAAGGGCTCACGACTTTCTTATTTTTCTTGAAGATCCTCTGGCGGTGCTACAGATCATACGTGCTCAATACGGTCCTCTTATTCAAGACATCGCTCTGCAGCTCGCATCAAGTGGTATTCCTTTTAGTACCCGAATCATCTCTACACCCGTCCCGTCCTCTGTCGGATCTCCAACTGAGCCTCCCATGGGCCTTGGATTCCTTCCTTTCAATTACCGACCTCTCCCGTCCGATTACAACTCCTACTTGGATAGGAGGGACCGCTTATTGCGGCGGAGTTATGGTAGGGCTGCGTTGATGAAGGGTGGCATCATTGCGCGCCTGGCGCTCGATTCCCTCGGTGGTCGGATGGATATGCTCGTACGCGATGGGCCCTCTGGAGATGTTCTCAGGTACGGTACAGCCATCGAGATTGGAGGAGAGTACCTATGGGATGATGACCTGGATATCAATGATGAACTGGTCATATGTGGTCTATACAAGATCTCGACCGGTGAGTCATCCTTGCCTCTTCTACTGGCACACTAAGTTCTAACCATTCTTTTTAGGTCAACGACTTTGTTTAGGTGAACAAACGTCGGATGTTTCCTGGTGGCCCAAACAGTCCACATGGGAAGCATCCGGGTTGAATGTAGGGTACTGGTCTGCAGATGACGAGGCATGGTTCCAGAGGCACCTCGAGGAGATTCGGAGCTACCGAGGTACAGGGAGGCCTCCATATCATACTGCCGCAGAATGGCGGAATTGCTTGAAGTACCACAAGGCGACCAAAAAAGTGGTAACGTCTGCTAGGGATGCCGCTGGGAACTGGCTTGCGAAGCATTTGGTATAAAATTATATCCGTCGTAGTTTGTATCTATCTATTAAGGTCGTATTCAATGTATTCATACCATGCACTGAATCGGATACCGCTGAGTGGTCACTGATCGCTTGCTGAGCGGTCGATGAGTACCCGATGAGTGGTCGATGTGTACCCGATGAGCGGTCGATGAGTACCCAACTACTTTTCTGATTACAAAAATATTATATTTCGGAAGACAGGAAATGGATTACAAAAATTTTGAATTTTCTTGCTGCCGAAAAGTCCAGGCGAAATCCTTTATTTTGTTCATCATTTTGCTAAGCATAAAATTTCGGCTTTTTCATATCCGAAAAGTTATTTATGAGATTTCAAGTTTCATGTTAACTTTATGATCCCCTTAAATTTATTGTTTTCTTTGCCATTTTCATAGGGCAGACACGTCACACGAAAGTGCATATTTCTTTCAACATTTTCATATCAATATTACTTTCAAATTTTCACACCTGAAAAATGTGTATAAGAAAATTTCATACTGTTATTTGTCATTTTTCATGTACTATAAGCAACCCAAAAATGTCATAGTCCCCGGTGTGTGAGTGTCTAGTAGTAGGCAGAGCTTCTCAATTTGTCTCGCGAGAAAGTTAACGAAACATACATTATCACTGGCCAGGACCTTTTTCCGTCGGAGCGACGCTCAAATATTGTGATCCATTTCAGAACGCACTTCGTAGAGTGACAGCAGGGTCAAGCGCGGCGGAAAAAACCTGAGTCGCTTCGCTCAAGCCTCAGGTTGGCACTGCGCTCAGGCTGGGCCGCTGGGACTAGTCGAGTATGGAATCACCGAAGTAAGGACGCACCACGAGAGGAAAGGGGACCGATGGCCGGGTTGTATTCCGAGGGTGTGGACCGTGTGGTCAGTACCAGAACCAACCAACCGTAATGGAGTGAGTAATGTTCGCGGTTGATTCGCTTAGTCATGAATGGAGCTTGCCAGTTTTGCCAACGTCTGGATGGCACCGTACCATCCTTTCAATATGACTTTCTGGGAATCCGTGGTAAGCACACGGGTACCTGTCAGGTGCAAAACTTGCATTATGGTTCGGCCTTCTGGGTTCTGCGGGCCGAAGGATCCCTCCATTCCTTCCCGTAAGTGCGAGCAAACCTACCGTCCGCTCGTCAACCCTGCGATTGATATCATCAATCGACTGATTCGAAGCTCTGGCGCGGGAAGGTCGTCGGCCGGATCATACGAGAGTAAGTAGGGGTTGAATTCCATTCAGCCTACTCAAATCAGAACTTCGCAGCGCTAGCGACGTGTTCATTTTTGCGACTAGAAGATGAAGATGGTTACGCTGTAGTCCCTCATTCTATGACAACTCCAACCCTTGACTGGCGAGATTGATGCGGTGAAGAAGAACCCGTCACCGAGTCTGGGTAGGCCGGACTCCATTTTTCGCGCTCGCGATGCCACGTGCTCACCCGGATCGCTCGACTGCGGAAAAGGTTCCGTCTGTCCGAGAACCGTCGCACTTGAAGGATGCAGTACCAGCTCCTCACGGAGATTGGAACAATTAGCGATCAGGTTGTGGCACCACCACTGGCGGTGGTAAGTTGGCTCCTGTCTCTTCACCTCCAACGTGGCGCAAAGTATCCGAATTAGATCTCCTGGATGCGGTTCTGGGCTTCCTGTCCCCTTTCAAACTACTCGATCTCGCATTGTTCGCTCTATCAAGTTATAGTGGACGCTCGCGACGAAACGGAAAATTCGCAAATGATACACCCAGTATTTCTATCATCACACATTCGCACCATATGAAATCCTGATCAAACTGGTTGCGAATGCGTCCTCCGTAGAATGTTACTGCCGAACCTGGCTCGCACCGGCCTCAGCCGATCGTAGATCTCTGCGGACGTGACTCGCGCAGTGTATCAACTGTAACAATCCGCGTCAAGGGCTGCCCGATGGTGAACTCTCAGGTGACGGTCCTGTATCGTCGCGAGTTGATCTTGTTCAATTTGTCATTTCGACAGCGCTGCGGCACGTGCGGCTGGAATGGCACCTTCATTCCCATTCGTCTGCCTGTTCGCTCTGGGCAGATATTAATACCATATCTCTTAATCGATTTTCGGCGGGGTGCTAGCCCGCTTCAAGAATCAAGACCAAGTGCGTTCGGCTCAAACCTGTGAACTCACTAACCAAATACTGTCGACTTTCAGGATGCCAAATGGAGTCGTTTCGTCCTTTTCTGTTTTCCTAGACTTCGTGGAATTTATCTATCGACTTTCCGTGGAGCATCAATGTACGTACTAATCAAGCTGATAAGGTATTTCGAGTCATGATATCAACCATCCGGTGGTGGTTCAAAGAAGCCATTATTCATTTCATTGATCATGCTCGAATTCTTCTATCGCCCGTGAGCCCCAGGGTGACTCGTTCACAGTTGAGTTTAATCGCACTTCTTGGTGCATTCCGGTGAATGCCGACATGAATAAGCATGCTCTGACTCACTCAGAAACGTTTCACTTCTCAGACATTCAAGTGTCCATGTCAGTCTTGCACTGGTATATGTGATACAGGCGCCACCGTCCCCTGTCAGCAGTTGCGCGTCGAATTCTCGCCCTTGTTCAAGCTGTAAGATAATGAATACAATAATTTCCATGGTCCCGCGCGTTTTTACCCGATCAGCCCGCGATGATACCTCATGTGCTTGATCATGCTTGAACTCGAAGCCCTGACCCCATTGTCCGCCGGTTTTGACTATCTGTTCGCCCTTCGTCATTGTATGCACAAGGCACAATCCATTAAGATAAAGCATACGTCAGGCGTCGTGATATAGCCGTAGAAACGCCCGCGCCTTCTGCCTCCGCCCGCCGGCCCAGTTCGAATTCTGGTCTGATCGGCCCAAGATGATCCCGTCACTCGTGACTCGCAGAAGTCCCAGCCATGAATTGAATTGATCCAGGCATCTTAGACGAACAATCATGGAGATGGAAATGGTTATCGTCGGGACAAGTGGTAATTCGTCTCACATCCGGTTTGATGCTGGTTCGAATATTTTCAACTGATCTTGAACCGCGGCCCATTCTCAAAGGAAACGAACGAGCCTGGAATCTAAGTATCTTCTTTCGAGTCAGAACCGTTGGACCCAAAGTTTTGGGAGGGGGTTGCCATGGTGCTCAGGAGCCTACCGCGGCCAGCTTGGGCCACCACGTCTTCTTGGAAGTCTGAGTCACTGGCTCAGAGGTCGACTGCATCACATTTTCGCTCTATCGCTCCTGATCATGCCCAATATTGCTTTTTTTTTGAAAC
Organism: Leccinum incarnatum; assembly: GCA_038091095.1. Classification (NCBI taxonomy): domain Eukaryota; kingdom Fungi; phylum Basidiomycota; class Agaricomycetes; order Boletales; family Boletaceae; genus Leccinum; species Leccinum incarnatum. The sequence goes on from JBBPNG010000491.1 coordinate 6,272, forward strand.
TCCTGATGCTGCTCGGTCCCAGCTTACCCACGATCGAGGAGAGGACCGACACGAGGCTTGGTTGAATTTCAAAACCATACACCGTCCATGCTCCAAAGTAACCGTACATGGAGCATGTCAGATCCATCATATCGATGTCCATTCACGCGTTATCACCGAGCTCAGCCGCTGGGCATGTACAATTGCAAGTATGATTGAGTGTCCCAGGGCACTGGCAAGGCGTGGCTGGGATTGCGCCGCATCACGATCGCTCGACCACTGGCACTGTGGGGAAATGAATGCTTCCTCATTTCCCTCGCACCATTATCACAACCACTGATGGGCAGTTACTATGGTATTTGGTATACGGTATGACTTTGCATGACTCGTTGAATCATCTGATCGAGATCGAGCTATCGCAGATACGGAATAAGCAGGCAGAAAGGGACCTCCACACGTGTCCCGGGCGTGGTCGCGAGCGGACCGCTCTCCCTCCGGATCCTTCACCCGCCTCGCCCTCCCCTCCTCCCCACCGCAGCACATCCCGCCCCACGCCACCCATGAGTTTTCACCAAGGGAAGGCGCGGGCCCATTTCGGTAGTTCCGTTCGCCCGAGGGCAATCCCCAACGTGACTGATGCCGGCGCACTATCGCCCTCCTTCATTCACGGTTTGGTTTGGGTTTTCCGCATTCGGTCCACCATGTCATTTGACACACGTCCCCCTCAAGCTCAAGGCTTAGCCGCATATCTGGGTTTCCCTGGCCTGGGACTCGGGTTATCATTGCGCCTCCGTCTGTCCAATCGCTCGGACAGGGTCGAGGCTCTTCTACACGCACGGTGCACCGCGAGCTGCCGCTGGTAATGGCGAACTCGGATGCGGCTGAACCGGGGAACTTGAAGGGGGGTTAAAGAGCCTCGTGGCACGCGGCGTTTATGCGTCCATCGAATCTTCTCCGGTCACCTCGCTGTTGTTCCAGATATGGTTTGTACCACCCCCAATCGTTTCGCCTCTCTCGATCAGGCAAGTTGGGCGGATTGGGCCGGGATACCGCGTTCAATGTTCCATGTATTGAACCGACTGCGTTTCTGGGGAAATCGTCATTGGTACGTTGAGAATTTAGTGACGATGACCGGAACTCCCTCCTGGCTGGGCGTGCGATGCTAATATCACTTCCTTGGAGTCGCCGTGGCAGGTCAGATTCATCTGTCTCTCTCAGGCCTGCAGCAAGCCTGAACATCCCTTGTCGAGCGTTTCAGCTTAGCGACGCATGATCTGAGCGCAGCACTGAGCACACTCTAATCGGACGTCACCCCGGCCGGCCTCGAATTCGTGTCTGTTCCATCGAGAGTCATAGTCAGCACCTTGGTGGCCCCCTCGCGTCGGGCTGCGCCCCCTGTTGTTTGTCTTTTCGATCGATCATTCATCCGCGGTTGCGGTGGAGGACCTAAGCCTTGTGTTCGTTTGGAAACGTCACTATGATCTCCTGTCTCTCTCTATTCTTGTTTCCCTCTCCTTATCTGTCACTTTCTCCAGCTGGACGTGGTGTAGATCCGTGTCGCGTCGCGTATCCACTTGGAGTTTCATACAATGTTATGAAAAATTGCGTCAGATGCTGTACGTGACAATGCATAACAAGAGGGATCTTGCATGTTTCAAATTTAGATCCCCACTAACTAAATACCTGTGATAATGATCTGTTGCAAAGGACTGAGAGAAGGGCGCAGCTTTGAGCCATTCTCGAGAACGGTGAAAGGACCAGCCCTCCATTACCCCTAGGCCTGTTGAATAAGTTCCGACTCATTTCAAGTTGAGTTCGGACCTGAACTTTTGAACGGTGCCTCGCTATACTACGTCCGACTCAACCGAGGCAGGTCGTAAGTACAAACAGTATATGGTATGTGACTAGGACGAAAATTTCCGTATACAATACAGATAGTATCAGTGTGATCATGATCCGTTCATTCCTCCCCGGACATCCCGGGACGCCCAAGCTCACATGGGCCATGGCCAAAAAATTCAACGGGGGCAACGGCATCATTGATGGCGGCATGACATTCATTGGTGGCTCGTTTAAAATAACGTCCTCCGGCTTTGTTCCGATCAAGGGGGTTGAACTTTTGACAGAAACGCACATTTAGACTTTTTCTTGTGCGGAGAGCTGCAACAGACTCCCTTCTCTTGCTATTTGGACTGCGGCGGCTTGCGCGGAATCTGGATGGAATTTATCTACTGCTACCATCACCCGGCGAAGATGCATCATGACAGACAAAGGGTAGCCCTTCTGCAGGGCCAAGTCGGCCTGATCCTCTTCCGCCTGGCTTACGACATCCACCGCCCACGGTCAAAGTAAAAAAGGGTATGTTTCTCCCACATCGTCAGTTTTGCCAATATTATTTCCGCACTTTTTCTCCGAGAGGACAGACGACCGAACGTCTTGGGAACCAACTGAGAATCGTCCGCGGCGTGGTTCACCATCCTAGCACAGAACATGCATGATATCATGAAGTTCAAGGGGCAAGGGGAAGAGTTTCAAATTCAATTATGCGAACGCGCCGCCGCCCCGGATGAGCGTGGAGAGCTTCGCGCCAGCATCCGCCACGTATATATGTACAATCATACGCGGAGCCCAAACGGAGCCAGTTTTCTTTTCCCCCATCCAACAGAATAGAAATACTGGAGTAACACACGCACCTACGAACCTGTTCCGTGCGTGTCGGAGGTAGAAGAAAAGAAAGAAAAAGGGAAAAGCTGTCGGAGAGAAACTACTATAGAGCCATATGGCCATATGATGATGGCGTCACTCTACCGTTAGCGAGATGAACGGACCATCGTGACAGTGGAGTCTGGGGAAGTTCCTGTGTACTATGGGACGGCGATGCCAATCACCCATCGCCGGCACTTGACATGCATCCCATCACCCGGGATATTCATGCGAAAGATTCTTGAAGTGCTGAAGTTCCGCTGCAACCGACAACACCACAAAGCCACCACCGACCCCTGATGACGTCGATGCCTCGTGCCCAACTTGCTGGCTGTGCGACGTTAAATTGATCCCGTCAATGCCGAGTTCACAAAAGCACGGGAACTTCGGAAGTATCGGACTCAGAGTACGACGCGAAGATGGATGGAAATAGATGGTACAGCGAATATACACGGCGGCTGTCTGGAATGGAGTGACACACCCACATCATCTACGGTACGAGAGGCATTTGGGATGGCGAGGTAAATCGTGTTTTGCGCCCCCACAGCCACCCTGCTAGGTGAGGAGACGCGGATAACGGATATGTTGGACCGGGGCATGATAGAGTGGGGGCATGCGCCACGAACAGTCGTCGAACCAAGTTGGGCCAGCAGAGACAGACTGCCGGGCCCAAAGTTCCAAACGAGGAAGGTTGAAAGTGCACTTGGAGCGAAGCTGGGGAGAGGGGGGGGCGAAGGTGATTCGGACGGAAGTAACCAAAAGGGTGGGCTTCAGAACAGAATCGGGCTCAGCGATCCGAGTAAGCGGTGCCGCTTGTCGGCGGAGACTGGTTCTTGTCGAACTCAGCCGTCTTGCCGCGGGAAGAGAGGTGCGGCCAATGGAAGATATTACGTGTATCAGGCAAGCTTAACGAGTCAGGATCTGGATTCTGCAGATAAGGAGGTCGGAATAAATACGGAATTTTTAGCGAAATTGGGGGAAGACGTCGGAATGATTATCTTGGGAATTTCGCCGGCCGAGGAAGTGGCAAAAACGGCGAAAAGACAATAAGAAATGTGTTTGTACGGTATTTGTACACGGAATGGACACGAAAACGGGTCTCAAGCACAAAGGATGGGTATCGATTTGATAAGCGTCAGCATCTCTCGTGCACCTTCATTGTCTCACCAATCCGGGTCTTCTCTTCCAATTCCGGTAACATGCCCCTGCTGCCATACCTTTCCAAGGTTTAGGTTCAAGCCAGTTTCGTCCGGCTTTTTCGTACTGGTATATAACGAGAAGTCCGTATTGTCTTTCGCTTTTTGTGCCCCACTCGCCAATTGTTCTTGCGATCGCGCCTGTGTGACAACGACATCAGTCAGCTTGCCTCGTTCCCGCCAGCCACATCCCTCTATTATCAAGGGTCATCCTGCAATTACCGCTTCCCTTCCCATTCCTCCCCTTACCCGAACGAGTTTGCTCCCCTAGCAGCCATTGTTCGCCGTCGAACAATCATGCCTGCTCTTCGCACTCGCGATACCCCATCGCAATGTGAGTCCTCCCGCCTCCCGATCAGCTCGTCGTCGTCGCCGCATCAGCATCTGACCACTCACCGTGTCTAGCACTTGAGGTGATTGCGGACATTCAACCGCCAACCCTGGCCATTATTTCGCCGACGCCGCGCGCCGTCACCTTTCCTTTCAATCAAACCTATACCAGTCCTTACTCGTCCCCAGCTGCTTCGCCATTTGAGCCAGATCTCCGGAAGCTCGCGCTCAGCGATTCACAACCTGCCCTCCTTCGCACCCTCACTCCCGTCTCACCTTTAGACGCATCATATACCACCTCGTCATCCACATCCGTCTTCTCGACAACGCCAACGACATCGCTGTCGACATTCCCCTCGACGCCATCATCACCGCACAAACGACGCAAGTCATCGATATGCAGCGATATCGAGCGGAGACCGAAAAAGGGCGACGACGACTACATCAAGCGTCCCGAGAACGCGTTCATCCTGTTCCGCAGAAAATGTTGCGAAGACCGTCAGGCTGCCCAGGAGGAGGTAGTACTCGATGGCCCAGCGAAGAAGCAGCGCCAGGCCGATCTATCCAAAACGATCAGCCAACAATGGAAGGCCATCTCACCCGAGGAGCGTCTGTATTGGGAGGAGCTGGCCAAGGAGAAGAAGAAGGAGCACGAACAGATGTACCCCAATTATGTCTATCGACCCCAGAGGAGCAAGGATCGCAAGGGAAAGAAGGGGAAGCGTGGCGAAGAAGGCGACCTCGAGTCCAGCATTTCGTTCGTCCTTCCGCTCTGTGCACCTGCGATCAGCAAAAACCATGGTCGTTCGTCATCGGCTCCTACACCCCCGCCTCGCCAGACCATCCAAATTCCATCGGTTTACATGCCGTCGTGCCCCACATCGCCATCAATGGTACCGATGATGAACCGAAGAGCATCGCATCCGGATCACGGATCAAGTTCGTCTTCTCAATTCGATTTCGTGGGTCTGAATACTGGTATGCCCCAGCAGCAATATTCCCCATCGGATCTGTTCCCGGGCGTCAACGTAAGTCGTTTCAATGATCCCGAAACGATCATCCCTTGACTATTTTCGATAGGCTTACCACGGAGCTCCCGAAAACCTGGCGACATCAAGCGACGGATCAATGGGCCACTTCGTCCACCATATGGGATCTCCAGCATCGTCGGTCAGCTCAGTATCCGGACCGTCATCGCCCATGTCGACCACATTTGCTCCCTTGAGCTGTGTGCCAGTTGATTTCTCGTATCCTGTTGCGTCATGTGACGGACTCGGGTCGCACGTTGGATCGTTCTGCGGAAGCCCCTTGGACAACATGCCGTTGGGTTGTTCGTGGGACGCAGGCAGCGCATGGTCGAATCAGAGTCAACTGCTTGGGGCCGACGAATTCGACATGAGCGCCATTCCACCTGTCGAGCTTGGTATTCCCGGGTGCGGAGACGATATGTTGCCGTGTCTTCCACCTGGGACCTTTCACATGGGATACAACTCTGGCTCCTATGATCCTATGGTGTTCGAATCGAGTCAATACTCCAGCGATTCGCAAAACCCAGACACGTTTGAGCAGCTCTTCAATTTCGAAGGTATGCTCGCGGCGCACCACGGATATTAGACTCTTCCGACCAATGCATGCTGGCGTCCATTGGCTTCTTTCATGGACTTCTCTGCACACCTGACGGACTTTCTTTTCTGTATAACACCCCTCAGCCCACGCACACCCATTGCATCCACAATACCCACGCGCTGCTGCCACTCACATTTATTTCATCATTTCGTTTTAAAAGCCATGCGCTTGACCTCGATCCTCTTGGTTTAAATGTGGATAAACCTGTTGTTCGATTAGCTTGTAGTGATATCTTCCATGTGCATATCCCTCACATTACGCACTCATCATCTCCCGACGACGACCACCTTTGTGCACATTACACGCACCACGCTCTCTGTCATTTGCTTTTTTGCTTTCTTTCATTTTTGATTATGGCCTCGAATTGACGATTTTTACGTACCACTCAGATACGTCCCTCACTCCTTCCCTCGAGCATCGTCACGAAGATACCCTGTTGTAGTAACTTTTTATGTATCGAGGTTGCGCGGCAGAATGCATATCTTTGGAGACATATTTAACGAGGTAAGGGAGTGCTTTGCTTGAGATGGGAGTGGAAGAGGTGCGAAAAGATGGATTCGATTACAAGACAAGTAAAACAGCCTCACAAAGTCCTCGCGACGAGAAGTTACAAGTAAGACTAGGCTGACGTCGGTGGCGACGGCTCAAGTCACGTGAGACATTGTGGTCAGCACAACTCGTCGAACACTACACTTTCGTTTTGGCCATGGCAGGTAAGTCAACCAAGTAGAATGCGAACGATCTACGTATTAACCTTTGAAAAGATCACTACGAGCTATCTTCGCCGCCCTTTGACAGCGTCTCCCAAGTCCGTTTCTCGCCTACGAACCCAGATCAGCTGTTGGTATCTTCCTGGGATACGGTATGTCTTCTCAGATACTCAATCTCTTGATGATAGTATCCACTGGCTCACTCGTTGCGCTCGTCCGTCCGTCCATTCGTTGGTAATGGTTCCAGACAGTCCGCTTCTACGACATCGTCGCGAATGAGCAAAAGGCCAAGTTTGATCACCGCGCTGCCGTGCTCGCGTGCGTGTTTGGAGACGCGACGCACGCGTATAGCGGGGGGCTGGATACGGGAGTGCGAGAGTACGTTGTCATTCTTTTTTCTCCGGCTGTGCGAACCCAGTCATCATCATTTTTTTTCCTATCAGGCTCGATCTATCGGCCGAGAAAGTCACGTATCTGGGACAACACGAAAATGCAGTATCTGCGATGACCTATGCCCGCGAACAAAGTGCGTTCCTTTCCTTCTTTTTCGTCTTCTTTTGCTCTCCGTCGCCCATTGTTTTCCTAAACACAACGCACAGACTCGGTCATCACTGCTTCCTGGGACCAAACGCTGCGCTTCTGGGACCCCCGCGCGGATTCAGCCGAGGTGTCGTCGCACAACCTTCCTGAGCGCGTGTACGGTATAGACATCGTTAACCACACGCTCGTGGTGGCCATGGCAAGCCGGCTGTTCCACATCTATGACGTGCGCAAGATGGGTGGCAACGAGCCCGCGCAGACGAGGGAAAGCAGTCTCAAGTTCATGACGCGGAGTCTAGCGTGCATGGCGGACGGTCAAGGTGAGTCAGGGAATCAGAGCCACCCCATCCCTGGCTGATGACAGAGATTCATCGAATGATACATCGTTGTCGTCGTCGTTGCAGGGTATGCCATTGGCTCCGTCGAAGGTCGCATCGGCGTCGAGTATTTCGATCCGAGCCAGGAAGCGCAGGACAAGAAGTACGCGTTCAAGTGTCATCGGCAGACGATCGAAGAGGTGGACCATGTCTGGCCGGTCAACGCGCTTGCTTTCCACCCCGTGTCAGTCAACTTGGCAATTCTACGACGGACGTCGCATCGCTAACCTGTTTGGAATAGATACAACACGTTTGCGTCTGCGGGGTCTGACGGCACGGTGTCCATCTGGGACCACAAGGTCAAGAAACGACTGCGTCAGTATCCAAAATATGGGGCAGCGATCCCTTCGGTCGCGTTCAACTGTGACGGGACACGTTTGGCCGTCGGTGTTGGCTATACGTGGGACGACGGGGAGGAAGGGGCGAAGTCGGCGGAGCGGCCGGCAATTTGGATCAGAAAAACGGGGGAGGAGGTCAAGGTGGGTACTCTGACCGTGTTGTTCTTTCGTTCACCGGACTGACTGATTCGCACACCGCGCAATCCTTTGTTCAGCCAAGGCAGGCCAGTTGAGTCGCGTCGAGTCGTGGCGGGTTTCGTCTCGGTTCGTTTTCGTATGCATTCAAAAACAATGAAAATGTTCAAAAACTAGGGCGTGATCTGCAATGTTGAGGTGCCAGGGCACATGGAGGTGACTCTCGCTCTTGCTCAGTACTCTGAGTGGAGCAGGCTGTTTCAACGTGAGCGAATATTTTGCAGGAGAAAGAACCCTTTTCTCTGCATTAATGTTGCTGCTGATCTTGTCGCGCGCAAACTGAGCATCTCCCTTCCTCCCTCGCTTCTTTTTCTCTTCTTTTGGATCCACGGGGACGACGGCGGATCAAGACAGAACGAGAGCCAAAGGCCACACAAAGCATTGTGCGAGGAACCCTTAGAGCTCCTGACATCATCGCTGAGGAGCAAGCCGATAAGCATAGCCTTTTTTGCCTGCGAAGTGGGGCTGAGGGCCACGGAGCGCGCTCTCGCCCGAAATCTCCACCAAGGGACTAGGACTGCGGGAGGCAGGTGGTTTGAAAACTCGTTGCGAGGGGCAGTGTACGCGATCGTGATGATGCCGGTGCGATGGGACATGCGGACGACCTCCGTTCCCTTCCCTGACCCTGACCACTGTCTACTCATACCCGGCGTCGGGATCGGCGCAGTTAATGGCCCGGGATGTCCCATCGCCGATCCAGCAGCATTACGACGGCATGTATGGTGTCCGAATGTTGCATTGCCATTCATTCTCGGGAAATTGAATCACGATGCATGAAGACCGTTCTGAGTTGGGTACTAGATACGTCGCCCGGCTCTAACGGAGCTGTACCAACGCTGAACTTTCCTGTTCAAGTTCTTATTGATAATATCCCCTTGAGCTTGGTTTAATTTCGTTCCGGTCCCTTGGAGAAATGTGTTGCGTGCGTGCGTGCGTGCGTGTAAGTAGTAATGGTGGTGGTGATAATGTACATGCGGCTCGAGAAGCAACAAACGTTGAGGTAGAACCAAGTACAATGTGTCGTGGCCGGTTTGTTCGGGCGATGTTAGCGATCGATCGATGGTGGATTCACGCCAGATGTGCATGTGCGTGGAGTATGTATACTTGATCCACGAGGTCGATCGCGGCGATGGATTATAGGACCTCGAACATGGTACCATATTGGCATATTCGGCGTCACTGTGGTACGATACACGGTATGGTATAGCAGCCGTGATAGGGGAGACCCACCACATGCCCGCGAGTGCTGCATGCCTAAAGAGCCCTGGTAACACTGCCGCGAAACCTTGGATCACTGGCTAGAACTATTGTCAGTCTGCCGAATGACGGTGGCATGGCTGCCGCATTGAGCTCATGTGTGCGCAGATATGAGACCTGAGATAGGACCTGGAGCAGAATCAGAAGAGCCGTGAATACAAGCGTTTGAACGGAGTGGTTACCCGTCGAGGTATTTCGACGGCCTGTTGGGCTAGAACTGTTATCGGTCTGCCGAATGACGATGGCATGGCTGCCGCATTGAGCTCATGTGTGCGCAGATATGAGACCTGAGATAGGACCTGGCGCAGAATCAGATGGGCCGTGGATACAAGCGTTCAAACGGAGTGGTTACCCGTCGAGGTATATCGACAGTCTGTTGGGCTAGAACTGTTATCGGTCTGCCGAATGACGATGGCATGGCCGCCGCATTGAGCCCGTGTGTGTGCAGATGTGAGACCTTAGATAGGACTTGGCACAAAATCAGATGGACCGTGGATACTAGCGTTTAAATGGGTTGGGGACTCGTCGAGGTATATCGACAGCCTGTTGGACGTTGGATATGTTTGAATTTGCGGGATCTAAAGTCGGGAGGAGACAAGAATCTGTCAGAGCCATCGAAGCTCGAGCTCGATCATCGGTCGTGTTTTCACTTCCAGCGACTTCCAGGGAAGATGGGGGAGGGGTACATTGTCTCTGCGCACCTTCCTGCAGGATGCCTGGTTGGAGATTGAAATCTAGAAAAAGGCGGGTCGGATCACGATGTATCGTTGATATCGAGTCGTCGTTCAAACGGATCGAAGAGACCCACCTCACCGACTGATAAGACTTGTCACTCAGCTCCATCTCCCGACGGGGCGGTCCAATCGGTTTCGCCGCCTGTCCCTGTCTTGCAACCAGAAATTCATGATCGCCGCACAAGGTCAGACTCAGATCTAGACAGATCAAACAAGTTATCCTGTCACGACCGGATGTTTTTTTAATTTGATTCCGCGTGGACTGCCGGAAGTGCGACGGATCAGGAGGTACTTGTCATTATTGGAGGAGCTTTAGCCGGGGGGGAGAGACTGGATGTGTCGTGTAAACAGGTCAGCATTACTCGTCGATACTCCCTGACTGGGAGCCAGTTGATCAACGGTGCGACGAGATCGAAACGCGCCAGTTTGTTCCCCCGGTCGTCGTCGGGGGTCTCGTTGGGTTGAATTAAATTTATGCCGTGTTAGCATGACGGAGAAACCCACGAACAATCAAAGAAAGTGTGCGTGGGTTACGATCGTGAGACGGCATGATTAGATTTCGTAGGGCAGAGGCGATATCTCGGGCGCATCAGATACGTGGCGTTCTCGCTAACTGGTACGGATCAAATAACTTCTCTCGCTTACTTGAGATATGGAGACCTTCTAAGATCTGGGAAAGGCAACCCTTGAGCGACGCAGCGGCGTGGGTACTGACATCGTTCCCTGTCGTTGAAGCAGTCAGTATAAGTTTCAGGGTGCCTCGAATGGAAGAAAAGGACACCCACCCGAGCGTCGCTTACAGTAGGTCCTTCTCAGAGAGTTTGTTTTTTCCAACGTTCCATCGCTGGCGGGATCTACTGTGAAGTTCCGTAATAATGAGATGGGCGAGGCAACTCGGAGAGGAACTCCCGGTGTAACCACATGATGTGCAGGTGGCCTTGACGGCGATTATGACATGTTCTCATGCTCCGCCTGGTCCTTCCAAAAGCCGATAGCTCGGGTGTAGTGGCGGAAAGAAAGTGATATGTAAGACTAACTCTTGAAAACGCGCATGCAGCAAGACCTTTGCATTGCCATCGAAACGGGGTTGCTTCAAGGCTGGTTGGGTGGCGACGTTCGAGCTCATCGGGACGAGCGAGCGCTCAGGCTGGTATACTGGAGCGATCAGCGTCCGACAAGGTTTTCCATAGAGGGCAGTCATAATCGATGGTCCAAATGTGGCACAAGGGAGCATCCGAAAGTGGAGGACCGCGGTTTCCCGGGTCCTAGTTGGTGGGAGTTATCCTGCATCGGTTTATAATTTAAGTTGGGATATCGCTCTTTTGTTCTCTCTGCCCACTTCGAGTCACATCATGCCTCCGTCACGAATTCATGGTCGTTATTCTATCGGCCGTCGTCCGTCCGCTTTCGCAACTCCATCATGTGAGTGATCTTGACATTGTATTTACCCCGCATGTCAAGTCTGATTTCCTATAGCCGACCTCATTAAACCAGGCATCTATGGAGCGTCCCCATCACCACGCTCTGTCACCTTCGCACCCAACGTCACCCCCGTCACCTACAGAGAGTCAGATGATCTAGTCCTCGACGCTCCCGACGACATCCCTCTCTCCCCCGACGAACAGCTTTTCCCGCCATCCGAACAACCGACAAACCCCTCCACGAAGAGACGTGCTCCTCCTGGCAAGCGCAGGTCGCTTGGCTACATTCCCCGACCCCCCAATGCGTTCATGCTCTTCCGGGCTGATTTCGTCCGGCAGAAGCATGTCCCTGGATCGATCGAGACCAACCACGGCTCACTCTCCAAGATAATCGGCAACTGTTGGCGCGCTCTCCCTCTGGAGGAAAAGCGCATCTGGGAGATCAAGGCGAAGCAGGAAAAGGAAGCACATGCCAAGAAGTACCCGGGCTACCGTTTCAGACCTATACACAACAAGGACAAGGCGAAGAAGAAGGACAAGGCTCTCCCAACTCCCGAGGACGAGAGACGTTGCGAAGAAGTCGCCCAGCTGTTGCTTGACGGGATGAAGGGCGACGAGCTCGCCGCTGCTATTCGCAGGCTAGACGAGAAACATGCGGCTGTCACTTTCGCTGTCCCCCAGCAGCAGCACCATCCATTTTATCCACCTCGTCGGCCCTCCTCCGTCCCTCTTCCCGACTCACGCTTCCATCCGATTGCACTGCCCTCTGTACCCTTCTTCGTTCCCGTCTCACGCTCAGCCTCTCCGGTGAACAACATCTCTCGGAGCGCCCGTATGATCATTGGGCAGCGCCGCCCCTCGAGTGCACTGCCTTACTTCGGACGGACCTCATGGGGTGTGGATGATATTCCAATGTACCCATCTGTTCCGGCGCAGGACTTTTACTGGCAGCCCCAGCCTTCCCTTCAGCGTGATGAATCTCCTCTACCTGCCGTCAACACGAGTCTATTCGAACAAACATTCTTGGACTCCACCTTTGGTTTCCCGGCGGGATCCGTGGAACCTGCTCCAATGGTTCGTGCCCGCTCGGTCCTTTTTCTTACCATTGACGCTTAATCAATCCCGCAGTCCTTCAATGAGTTCTTCACGAACCTTGCCCCACACACCGCTGCAGGCTCGCCTGCCACGCTTGATCTCGCTCTAATGGATCGCAATATTTCACCTCAAGACTTGTCCCTGGATTGCATCACAGCCCTTCGATCGGATCTCTGCGAGAATGATCATGCGGGCAGTGCGGCCTCGTGGACGAACGCATCAGCGGAGTTGACTAACTCCAGCCCTTCTTCGACCTACAGCGGTTCGCCCGCGCGCTCAGACCTCAGTCTGCCCGTCATCGCTCCGCGGCCACAGCACGTTCCGACTGGGACGACGTTTGATCTGTGGCAGGGAATGGCTTCTTCATGTCAAGTTCCTGAAGCTAAGGTCGCGCGCGGCGAAGTCCAGGGCTGATCCGTCGCCCTGGCGACGCAACACCTCGGCGTACCGGCTGTCGCTATCGCTGGCCTGGACATTTCTTCAGAGCCGATCCATATCCCGGGATTCGACGACATGTTGTTTGAGAGCGCTTTCGTCGGTATGGACGAATTCTGATTGGCCTTGACCACCTCCAAAATGAACTTCGGCTCTGTCGACCAACATGATATACCCAATACCCTCCATTTATACGCCAACCAACCACGGAGATATATGCGTCATTTTCTTTTCATATCTTTATCGTTGTATCAATAGACCAATACCTCTCCAATCGCTTGCTTGTCTCTCGATTTCCTTCCTGTCCTTTCACTAACCTTTTGTGTGCATAGTGCTTGCTTGTATCTTGCGTGTATTCCCTCAGATTGGTTTCCTGGTTTCATTGTCCATTATTCCCGCTTTCCGCTCCCTTACTCAGACTCTTAACATGCTCGTCGCTGATTGCTTTGTGTGGTCCCCAATGTAGCCTTTACCGTTGTAGATATCCTCTCGTCTTTGTAGAGATATGATTGCTTGATCGTTTCTCGTCACTGTGGGAAGTAAACACTACAATTATCGTAGTGTTTTGCAATGAGCACTGGTTTTTCAATGTCTTAAATCCTGAAACCACTAGCAATTGATTTCAGTTAGTCACTGAACACTGATCACTCAGTGCTTTTTGTGGGTCCGGTTCACAGACCATGCAAAAGGTCACTGAATCCAAACTCACTGAATCTGCGACACTGTGCCAGGCACTGAAAAATAGTACATCATGATGTAGTTACAACCAGTTGGACTCGGACTCGGAGTCTGAGTCTGACATTTCCTCGCCCTCCTCATCATCTAAGTTAACCACAAAATTTGTCTTCGCTGCATCGCACGACCAGTCTATGATGCCCCAGCGCTGCCGTGTCTCTACCCTCCCAATAGCACCTTTGATATTGCGTATGTTGGTGATAATCTGAGCCTGAAAGTCCATAAAGCATGTTACTACCTTGGAAGCGTCCTCGTTGTTCATCTTTGCTGGTCTGATCAGTACGAGTACAAGTGTGGAGTTCGAGGAGCAGACAGGTGGAGCGAAGTGACGTCTAAGTATATTACCTGAGAAAGATGGCTCATCATTCTACACCCCTCCTTTCCATCCCATTTCACCATTTTAGTCCACGCGTGTCTTAATTCTCCAGAATGATGGACCCCCTCGCTCTCTATATCTCGGAAATATCATTTTTCGTTCAGAATGATGGATCCGTGCTAATCTCCTCTCTGAACACACTCATGGTTACTTTCTCCCCATGCACACAACCACAGTCGCTTTAGTACACGCGTGTCTTAATTCACTGGAATGATGGACTTGGCAGTATTCAACTTGCAAATGCACAGAAATTTTAGTACACACGTGTCTTAAAAAGTACTTCAAAAATCATCAAGAGAATCATACAATTCATTCACAACATAACACTACTTGATTCACAATGTAACACTACCCGATCAGTACACAGAAGACACATTGTATCGTACACCAGCAACTACAGCAAACAGAGTGGAAAAATGTCTAGATCAATTGTCACCATCATCGTTGTTCATCGTAACATCACCATCGTCCCTGTTTTCGAATGCCAATATGTGCTGCTTCACCCAACCCTTTAAAATCTTGGTGACAATGGGCTGCACGTCCCCATGTCTGGCATACTTTTCTGCCAAGTGCTGGATGAGATCACCTTCTGTAACACTTTCTCCAAACTCTCTGAGCGATGTGAAAAAGCCATTGTAGTCCTGTTTGATTGTGAAGCTGTTGCGGATGGTAAACAGCTCTTGAACAATGTTTGGCCAGGAATCATCGGCCACCGATGAGGATGTCTGGAGGATGTCGAGTATCTGCATCCAGTCAGGAATTTCTTCGGACGACTCCCGACTTGTCAGTTCTGCAAGCTGCAGAACAAGACCATCGATCACATCGTCTTCATCTGCATCATCAGTACGTATGGCCTTGGAATGACTTGGATCTTCGTCCTCCGAAAAACCACCAGCAGGGGAACGACGTTTATCTAATAAGCAGTTATGATTTTTAGTCCACGCGTGCATTAAAAAAGTCTATACAAAATGGACTTACTGCCAGAAGATCGTCTTGAACTTGAGCCTGGACCTATAGAAAATTAATCAATATATCAATTACAATATCAAATAATTCATGTCACTTACCAGATGACACTGATGGTGGTGCCAACATTTGGACGTCGCCAGTCGGTTTGATTTTCTTCGGCCCTTTTGATCTTTGCACTCGGGTGTTGTAACCAGATACATAGTCCATCAAG
>JBBPNG010000492.1:0-21483 GCA_038091095.1 Leccinum incarnatum
CTTAACTCGCGAACAGACTGCTCTCTGAGCGTATTACCAGCATGTTGCATGAGTCTGGCCTGCCTACTTCGTTCTGGGGCGAAGCTTTGGCTGCCCTTGTGCATGTTTGGAACAGATGTCCTACTGTACGCCTTATGAGCGGTGGCATGGCTGCAAGCCTGACGTCTCTCATCTTCGAGTTTGGGCTTTGTGTCGAGCTGAGAACACTCCTGGACTTTGTGTCAGTCGCAGTCACCCCATTATCGTAGGCTACCCTCGTAAGTGCTACCCTTACTCTGGCCTCTACCTGATCCTGACTGCTATCTAGTAAATCATGCCCCCCACCAAAGAATATTAACGTGTTCAAGTTGGGCCCAACGACTGTAGGTATCTCTGCTAACACCCCCATCCTTTCACCTGTTGACCAAGTTTGCAGTTCTTCGAGGTGGTCACCATGGTTGCGCACACTCAACGGCTCTTCCTCAATATCTATCATCTAGGTTGCTGCGCCTTGAATCAATAATACCTCCCCTGTTCTCTAGCCTCTTCGTGCCGACTGGATGGGGTGCTTCACTGTGGATGAGTACATCCTCCACCTATTGTATCTCGCAGGAGTGCCCATCTGGTTTGAGCGCACGAACTTGACAATCACAAGCAAGACCTGATTCATCAAGGAGTTGGTCACCTACAGGTTTCCTGATGACATCATCTGATCCCACTTCACTCAGCAGGTTCTCACCAACCTGTTCAAGTTCATTTTCAATGATGGTAAGGGAGGTTGTGAGTGACATAGCAAGATACGTACTCTGTACATTTGTCGATCCTTGACGGTTGCACCTCAGGCGGAGTCAGGTGTGGGCAAGGCTCTGAGTCAATCCAGTCAAAGGAAAGGAAAAGCAAGAGTCTGCCAGAGTCCAGCATTCTGTATTCGAGACCAACGGGTCAACAAAAGGGCAAAGGAACTGAAACAGCCGGGAGTCCCCTCCTGCCAGTAAGACTCTCGTGATTATCCATGCATTCATACTAATATGGCTTTGTATATACAATACAGGTTTGTGATCTTGTTGTTTTCCTATGACAGGTTCACAATCTCACTGTCGATAAATATGGAGACCTCAAATTTCAAGTCGCACTTTCAGAATTCACAGAACAAGCACTATGAAATATCTTTACAATGCCATTCAGCAAAGCCACATGGCAACTGGACCTGACTCAGGCTCAGCAGTCACACTGGTCAAGAAAATTCTGCTCAATGTCTTTTTCACTGTGGAAGAGCCTGTACAAAGTGCAAATCGTGTGGGGATGCAGTACAGACAATGAAACCGTGCCATATCCAGTAGTGTATTAGCCACCCGCATGTATGCTCTCTCAACATGTTGTGTGATCAATCCTTGCTTACCTAAATATTACATGTGACAAGGATTGTTTGTCTATGGTCTTAAGCAAGGTGCGCTCCAATGGAACAAAGCTCTGCACAAATAACTCTTGAAGAAGGGTTATACTCAAACTCATTCTGATCCAGGAGGGGATCGCTCTTGACGAACCCTGAAACTCAATCAAATCTCTTACATTGAGAAGATCATCAAACACTTTCAACTAGAGAATTTCAAACATGCTCGGACTCTATTTCCTTCAGGCTATAATCCAAAACTCGCATGCAAATGGAAGGAGGTAGTGTTGAGGAATTAGCCTCAGTGGGAGTTGGTCTCTCTGTAGGAACAAATTTCCCATGAGTTGTAGGAGAACATTGGTCTATGAAACCAGCATGTTTCCATTTCCAAGCTGGTTTAAGGGGCGGCGGTAATCGATCAAGTAGGAACATAATCAGGACTGAGACTCAACATGACCCAGGTGGAGGTGACATGTAGAGTTGTTTTGCGATGGTGGTCTCAGTGGACATTGCAATTGCGGTCCAGGACAGGCTGGATGTGGTGGGTATTGATTACTATTATCTCCCGGTAGAGGGAGATGGACGACTGTGTCTGGATGTGGTTGGTCCGCAGAATCTGAGTGAGGTGTAACAGCTACGGGTCTTGTATTTCTTCAAGAGAAGTGGGAATAGAGGATAGTCCATCTATTGGTTTTTGCTTGGAAAAACCATAAGAGAAAATTAGTTCATCAAACATGGCAGTGCTGGCGATAAAAACTCGTCTCCGCATAGGACACCAAAAACGATAAGCCTCATAGCCAATGAAGATCATTTCCTCTGACTTGGGTGCTAGCTTGTTGGTTTGAACGTCTTTAGGTATAAAAACATAAGCTCTACAACCGAATACTCAGAAGTAGGAAACATCTGGTTGAAGATCTCAATAGGAGTCTTCCAGTTATGTTGACCAGTGTTTCAAAGTCCAGTCTGGTCCGGTTTTTTCACCAAAAATCAAGGCAACTGGACCCAGACTTGGTTCTGAAGATTTTTCCACATGTCAAAGACCAGACCGACCGGTCCTGAAACACCCAGGGACAATTTAGCGACAGCTGGCTCTCGCCTGAGTTAAGAACTAGCACTTGATATGCCTCCAGATAATGTTGGTGGTTGTACCTTGCCCCGACGCATCTTATGTTCTGGTCTTTCGCCACCCATCTAACCTCATTACGTGACGCCAAATTATTGCCTTTATATGTCTATTTCGGAAATGAGATGTGCACAGTACACTCCAACTGCAAATTTTTGCGTTTTCATTGTATGTGATTATTCAGGTCTAATAAAACATGGTATTAGCTGCCTGCCGAGTTCACCATGAATTCGTCAATGTCTGGATACAACACATCATCAACAACACCATACCTGTGGATTTGTCCAATGTGCCTAGGACTTGGGGAGTCGCTCCGAGGTCCGAGGATCTTCAAGAAGGCCGACTATATTAATGTGCTAGAAGACCACCCTATCCGACGTGGGAGGGAGGTGGTGCGGTGCATCCGTGGTTTAGCCTGCTATGGCGCATCACACCATGACATCAGAACGGATCCCCTTGCTCGGAGGAGCAATGCCTGCGTTTGAAACCTTTGTCATGCAGTAGGAAGAAATGTCATCGTTGGTTGCAACCCGCAATTCTATCCCATTCTTGATGAGGGATTGACATATGCAAGACACTATCATGAACACATGCATGCAAACAATGCTTATCTATTTGCAATGTGTGAGTACCTATCGCAAATTCCGTGTGCTGTCTGAAACCTTTCACGTAGTTGTACATCCCTCGAGACGTTTCTCGTGGGTGGAACGCAAGTGGGGCGATGAGATTACCTCTGCGAAAGACAATATTTTGGAAATGGTGAGCATAGACAGATGGGTGAATACCGACTCTAGGATCACACTGGAGTCCACTGTGAGTAACCATGGATGATATTGAACGAACAACAATGAGCTACTGACCTGGAGTCCACTGTGAGTAACCAAGGGAAACAGAACAGAGGACTCTGAGGTTTATGTCGAGTGGCTGTAAATACTGGCAAACAACTAGCAGCCACAATCAGCCACAACTGTGGAAATAATCATCACAACTCGAAGAAAAGAAGGTAGAGGTGTGTAGAGCGACCACAAAGGTCTAGAACCTCGAGGAGAAAATGTTGATAGGGTTATCAACCATGGAGAATCCAATGGTGATGGTTAGAAGTAGCGCAGAGCGCTACAATGTATGAGATAAAACGATAAACCTGTGATATCATTAGATGCAAGAACACCATGCCAAGTTCAACGCGGAAGCTGTAAGTGTTCTCGAACGAGGGTTGCAAGGATCCGCTCGGATGGGTAAGCAAGAACAAATTAGCTTAGGTGAGCACGTGTTCACAGCGCTGACTCCATTTCTACCATTCACAAGATCGGACAGTGACTTGCATGGATTTGAACCTCTTAAATTTGAGTCTGTTGTACTTATTCACAGTGGACTGTTGTAACGAAGGTGTAGGTAACTATGTGTTCACAATCTTGACCCTGTTCCTGCTGTTGATGAGATGAAACAGTGACCTCCAGAGGTCCAAATCCATGGGTTCGAACCTTTTACATTCTAGTCCATTGTACTACTGCTGCGGGCTGTGGCACCACCATCCATAGTCCATCACTATTCAGCAAGTGCTTTCCAACAAACAATGAAAAGAAACATGCTGGCTCACAGCTTCCTCCAATATTCCCTTGATCAATTCGTTTTCCTTTGATTTTGTATACTTGGAGCTCGTTGCGTTGATTCTGCTCGAGTGGAAGGACACTTCATCTTGCGGTGTGATATTTGCATTGTCGTCGTGCTGGTGTCTGGACTAGTTTAAGACTTGCCACTCATCTGCCTTGCCTGCCTTTTGTAGCATTGTTTTTTTTTTATTTGTAACTTGTGATAGTTGTTATACCACTATGTGTCAACAAATAATCTATTAGCCTTGATTTGTCTTTGTCTGTTGGGTATTCTAAGTCATTAGTTGTGAGGACATGATGCCACCGCATTGATGCAAGCAATTTATTAGTCTCGACTCTATTCCACAGCATGCCAAGATTCCTTTGAGTCCTTCCAAGGCTCATCCCTCCACAATTTTACCTTTCACAGAATGACTCAAAGGCCGTCATATTGGATGCAGCGGTGGAACCACCAGACGTGGTGGATGCTGGCCATGGTGGTGTTGACCATGTGCTGGAACAAGACCTTGCTCACAATGATTTCAGGCTTCAGAGAAACTGCCGCCCTCCCGGATGTTTCAGGGCACCTGTTGGGAATGATGACAAATTTTTTGATCTCAATGACACCTCAGGCTTGGAGGATGAAGGAGAGGAGGTTACAGAGTGGCTGGAGCCCTCCAGAGTGGCTCGAGTGGTCGGATGGTGACTGCTGTTGCATCGTAGCAACTCAGCCAAATGGCCCAACCATGACTGACCCTCTCAGCACCACTGACACCTCTCACTCAACCCTCACTGATCCCTTGGTTCCACAGAGCAAACATGCACAAGATATCACCTACTTTTATAATAAGGAGGAAGATGGAATATTCTGTGAATTCTGTCCGTAAGTCTAGTACTGTAGACATTCTGACTCCTGGTAAGTTGCTGATATTTTTTTCTTTTCCATCAGGAAGTGTTTGTAAATTGTGGTATAGAAATCCTATATGGATGTTCTATGCACAGCTGAGGGCAGTGGAGAAAGAATAAAAGGGAGTCTCTAGTAGAAAACTTACTAGGAAATATGAGTTGAGCTGTGAAGGCTAAGATGAGGTATCAATCACTATCTGGGAGTGAAAGCGACCTGATATTCTAGGGTCAGGTAGGCCCAGTATATATACTATGACAAGTATTTGTATGTGTTGTGGTAATATGGTATGAGATATATCAGCCAATAGAGTATGAATATGTATCTTGTATGTGATCAGTAAGCAATGAGCTATTACTAGCGAATCTAGTGAATAAAAGTCCGGTCTTGTCCAGCTTTTGACTGGAAATTTGGGCAACCAGACCAAAACCGGACCTACTACAACTCTTAGTATGGTGGTTACTCAATTGAATAAAGTGAATACCGTATGATATATTCATATCTGGCTCAAAAAGTCTCAATAAAATGTGGAAAAATCACCAAAAATTATGGAATGTACTATAATACACAGGGGGTGGCTGTACACTAGTTGCAACCGGTCCTAAGCAGTTGCCAAAATTTCACTGAACCCGGCAACTGGCAACTAGACTTGACCGATCAGTTGTGGTCCACTGGGTTGCCAGTCTTTCAAATGGTCCGCAACTGGACTTCGAAACACTAAGCGACCGCATTACATGCTCATAGGTAGCTGAGTCAAGCCAATAGCAGTAAGTACTCTATTATTATCAGAGATAACGTAAAATGTGGTCTGGAACAGACCAGTCTATGATTGGAAGTAATAAAGTAAACGAATACTACTGATTCAACACGTGGACACTTTGATTTCCATCCTCAACTATACCTTGAGCAAGTGGACACCAATTGTTGGCTGGTTCATGTCAAATTTGCGAAGTCTGCTGTCGCGGAGGGTTACACTATGAAGACTTTGTGAGAAGTCATTTCCCGACCTGATATTGACATCCATGCTTTTCCTCCCACACCACCCACAGACTCCTCGGATCACCCACCCGTCCTGTCACTGTGGAAGGGACTAGGAACTGATCTTCCAGAATTCTCGCTGGACAGATTTCACCAGTACATTATCAAGTTTCACCAGTGAAGATGTGGCAAGTAAATTCTTTTTGCTCACACAAATATTAATGATAACCTTCTGTTCAGGCAATTTTCATTTTGAAGTCCTGTCACACAACTGATAAAAAAACCCTAACTTTACTGAACCCTGACCGCTTGTAACCGCTTAAAGAGGTTCGGTTATGCCCAATTACAGATAGGTGCAGTTAAGGTTACAAGAAATCTCGAAATTTTCAAAACTGGACAAAAACCAGTCAAAACCGGTTATTGTGGCTGTGTGATTTACACCCCTATATCCCCTACATTTCCCCGATTTATCCATTGGTTAAGGTTTCGGTTATGCTCAAATAAGGCAAATAACTGGACTGAACCAGACTTTAAAACACTACAGGCAATGAATAAGACACAATGTAACGGACTTGAACATCATGATGCCATCGCACAAAGACTCATGAGCTGATTCTCAATGCATTTAGTAGCTCAGGCTTCAATGCACTGAAAGTTGATCATCTAGTGGTGAGTCTTCTAATCAGCCTGTTATCCTCCAAGTCACTCAACTGAGGTGTCAATGTCAATGGTGTGTTAGTGCCACTAGGCAGCAGTGAAGGACTAGCAGTGGTGAAATATCACTCACTGCTGATGTATGGTCAAGCAAGCAGCTTGACCTATATCTTGCAGTGACTGCTCACTGGATTGGCCAGGATGCTGAGGCTTTGTGGCCAAATCCACTGGGCAGTTGCCACACTTTGCATTGCACAAGAAAGTCAACCACCACATCCAAATTGGGAGTATATCTCTTGTCTGGCTTGCTATGAAATCCAGCTGTCTGACTTTGAAATAATAGGAGCATGGATGACAGAACAGGTGAAGAGCGCATTCAGCATGATTATGCAACCATAGATCAATAGGCCAAAAATTGCAGCAATTGCCAGTGACTGATATTGATCAAATCCAAAGGCTTATATATCGCCAGGTTTTGGTGACCATTTTGATGATATCTCAACCAGATCAGATCAGATAGATTAGATTCTTGCACCATTGGAATCACAAAAACAGGGGCTATAACTTTTCTAGTGAAGCCAAATTGGAATAATGAGTTGCCTTTTTGGGAATCAATTTTCGCAGTTTTGAACACAGCTCCTGTGTTACTAACGTGTTGTTGCAATTCGGGTTTTTATTAACTCAGAGCTATACCCAAGGCATGACTCAAGCCAAGTTACCACAAGCCAGGGCGTGGAAAAAGCCATGCACAGCCTCAGCCAAAGCTGGCTTAAGCTCACTTCGAACTGTCCCAACTCTTTTTTACTTTCAACTTCAACTTCATATTCACACAGTCTGCATCTGTCATGTCATTGGACTATGGACCCATCGATAGTATGCAGCGGTCACACACATGTGGAGTGCTCCATCGTATTTGTGCATGCTCCTGGTCCTTCATTGATCTCTTCTAATTTCCATCATTATGATAGTGCAGCCTGCCCTCTATATTGTCTAAGTTGCTTAATTACTTTCTTTTGTACTCATCCTCTGTCTGACATGATATCACCCTATTACGCATGATGCTATCTTGTTGTGCTTTTCCCTACCTTCTCTAGAATCTTTACCCATCCTTCCTTCATCTGACATAATCACTGTGGCCACTTGGCACTCCATTGTCTCTCCTTAGCCACCACCTCCCATCCATTCACAAATCCATTCACAAAGTCAATTGTGATTACTACTATGTATACACACTTTTTATTCCACAGTGAAGTTGAGATGTCATCTGTATTCGGACTCCTAGACAAAGCTCTCAGGCTGTCTATCTTGCCTCCCATGGTGTATAGCCAGCCTTCAACACCTACCGAGGCAGGTAGTGACTGGACGACATCGAGTCATCCCAGTAGTTCGTCAAAGACATCCTCACTTGATTCTAGTTTGCCGACAGACGAAGAGCAAGAACAATTCAACGAACCAAGTTGTAAATGTTTCCCCCCTTATTGATAGGGACTTGCCACCTGACGAATTGCGTGTGCAAACAGCCACGAGGCTGGCGTATAACATCAATTCTCATGAGGTTACTCCTCCCCTCAGCAACCTTCAAACCGAACACAAACAGCTTGACACCCCACCCCGTTGTACCACGATAATTGAGTCACTTCAAAAACCATTCTTGGACATGCTTGTGAGCAGCTGGCCATTTCTCTCACCCTCAACCCTTACTCATCCTACTAGACCATTGACAACATTGGGCCTGTAGAATATAATTCGATACTGTCACTCTCATCTGAGTTTTGAGAATACTGGATCACCGCCAAGTATGTTGTCATGGTCTTGTGACAACTATTGATAACTATAACTTAATGTGTCATGCACACTTTGTATTACAGACTCATTCACAATGCCAATCACCGACAACTCATTGCAATATGAGATCCACGAAGAAACTTTTACTCATTTCTCCGGTTTCATCGACATGTTTCTCAGAAGCCTTCGTATCGACCGAACTTCTGGCGTCAGGTGGATGTCAGCATTCAATCTTGCAATTGAAAAGCCTGATATTGGCTCCACCACTCCCAACTACCGCCTTGATCTTTGTGCATCTCATTTGTTTCACTGGTGAACAGATTCTGTTCTGGGTGGGGCAGTCCTGGTTCAGTTCTGGCAGAACTCAAATGAAACATCAATTGAAGCTAGCTCACAGCGTGAGTATCTCCCCTCAAATGGATACCATGATCATTATCTCCATCAAGGAAGGAGATTTCAAGCTATCCCCTAAAACCCACCTGCTTCTCTTACGTCCACTGGCAGATCTCCCCCATTCCATCTTCAAGACAGTTGGCATGTCCCTGGAGGTCCCTGTGGTTGTCGAAACTTGAAATATCAACTGGCTTCAAGTTAAGAGCGTTATATTTCACTTGGCCCTTCGGAGACCAGATGGCGAGTTTGCATTTGAGGAGAAAGGGCTGTTTTATGCTGATGGCGTAAGTTTATTTATCATTTTGTGAAGACTTGTGTTCAGCCATCCCCAGACCTTGTTCCCGGAAATTGAAATAGGTAGCGTTAATTAAGTACTTGATGTGGCCTGCCAATGCCTTGTACTACAGCTCGCCCAGATGATGGAGGCATCTGATGCCCATCCCAATGAGCTTGCTCACCTTCACACCCTATCCCAGACCGCAATGTTCCCACTGGCCCTTGATGGTCTCAGACTTGCACTGTTGCCTGGCTGGCAGTGCTTATCAATGCTATTCTAGGTGGTATGTGTCTAAACTAGTGTTTTAAGGTCCGGTCCTAAGACCAATGAAAAACCGATTTTTAACCGGACCGGACCGATAAAGACTAGTCCTGATTGGTCTGGTCCATCCTGGTTTTGATTTACATCAGTCTTGGTCTTTTGATTTTCTTGAAATCAAAAGACCAACCAAAAACCAGTCAGGACCGGTCTTTTGGGCGGACCGATGTTAGCCCCTATTAGGTAGTATATTGACCGATTTATCCTGATTTTCCCACATTTTTACAATTTTATTTGAGATAGTTATGATAATTTCTCAAAGTACCTTCTCCAAAATGACATATGAGTCGAGATCGGCCATATCTTGGCTGCATATGGGCAGAATTACATTTTTCTTCACAGATAATGTAGCCGCATGACCCAGCTATGATCGGTACAGCCACCCCTAAGCGCCAATCTCACGCTATTCTATTCTCAGAAATAGGTTTTCTAAGTCGATATACTCGAGAATGATATGTAATCTTAAATCAATCATATCTCGACAAACCAATTTGAATGAACAAAATATGGGCCGGAAGCCAGGAATCAGTAGTATTTTTCAGACCCCTGACAACTAGTTAATAACCGTAACCAGACCGGCACAATTTTCCATATCAGGAAATTCCCAGGACTAGTTATGGTCTCGGTCTTGCCCAAATAAGGCAAAGACTGGACCAGACCGGACCTTAAAACACTCGTTTAAACACAAGAAGACTGACTCACTGTCATCGGGAGCTGGTCATTCGAGCAAGCAGGTGTGTTTATGATTACAACTTGTATTGTTTGTCATTTGTATGTGCAATACGCTTGATGCCTATCTTATTTCATTCATCCCAATTCTCGCCTGCTGTTGCTCCTCCATTTTCTGTTGGTATTGGATTCTGGGGAGATGTCGGAATTCTCGTGCTTGTTACTCGACAAGAAAGGAATAGAATTCTTTGACCCTGACTCCCTGGGCTGTGCGACCCAACCAATGACTAAAATCTCACTCTGCCATGTAATGTGTCACATTGCTATAGAAATCGTACCATGTGATAGTGTACAGCACATGAAGGCTATCGGTATCGCTCATATCCTTATGATGGTTCCGAGGCCACTAGGATGATTGAACAAGCCATGTGAGAGGAACGTGAGTACCTGTCGACACGATCTCTATAATTTTCAGTTATTCTCTATACCCAGACTTGTGTCAATCTCTACCAGCAGTTCGTGGTAGGAAGTACGATACATGGCAGGAATGTACCACGTAACATTAACTGACTCCCATAGGTCTGGAAATAGGTAACTCTCTATACAGCGTGAGCTATATAGGAACAACTTGTTAAGGGACTCATAACCTTTACTACGTATGTAGCGAGTCTCATCTGTAGTAATGCCTAAAGGGCGATACTAGAGATGGTATCTCTGACTAATCCTCTAGTCAGGTAAAGCTCATAACCACTCTCACACATGTGATAGTAATCTCTATCATTATATATTATATGATAGGTAAGGTGAATGCAATAGTGTCATATGATATCTCTACCAGGAGGTAGGTAATCTCTACTATAAGATAGTAGGTAGCTCTATATAGTAGGTAAAGGAGACCTAGATAGGCTCCATGTGAGTACATAGGTATGTGCACATCACCTCTATCAACAGATAGGTAATGTCTGTTAGATAACAGACAAAGCTCATAAGAGCTAGGTATAATCGACTGTAAGGTCAATCGTTCTCACTAGGATCTTTGTCCGTAGTGGTAAAGTAGCCTTTAGCTACTAGTGTCCTGTTTTATATTAGTAGGTGAAAAGGGACAAAACTACCTTACACTTGTAGTGTATAGTTGTCTTACTAGCGCTGTAGCTTAGTAGAGCTGGGTTCCCTTTTCACTCATATAAGAGGTGGAAAAGTCCTTATTATTCCAGCTAGAATGGTTGGTCTATATTTACTGAATACATGTTTGTACTTGTATATATGTCTATGAGTAATTAGCCAATAGCATAAAGTACTTGTAGGTTAAGTTAGGTTAGTGGATATTGTCTTATCCAATAGCATAAGTATCTTGTTCAGCATCAGTCATCATTCTAAGCATAATAAGTAAGACGCTTCATAGATGAGTCTAGCCAATGGCGTATAGGGCTCTAATCTAGTAGTCATGAATGACCATCTAATCATAGATTAGATAAGATAAGATAAAGTCTTATCTTTGAGATATGCTATAAGGATAGTAATAGTATAGAATCCACTACCCTTCTGTACTTAGCATTATTATGCTTTAGATAGCGATATAGACATGGCTAATGCCAGTCTTATAGCAAGGTAGTAGTGATAAGGAAACACATACTACACTTTCAACAGTTGCAAGATGGTCTTTCAAGCCAGTTGAGTACAGTATCTACAATCAAGTCACTTATTCAGGGTTCATTGCGAAAACTTTCAAAAGCTGGCTGTTTGTTGACTATTCACCTCTAAGCTCCCAGCCAGCTGCTCCCCACTTGCTCAGTTTTCACCAGACATGCCTTGTCTGTTAAGTCAGCCTTGCTCAGGATCTGAGTCTGGTGATCAGAGTTGGACAACTCTGATGCCTTGTCCTCACTGCAATTCAAAGACACCCACTGGCAATGCTTTGGCCACCACTGCTCTATTGTGAACCAACCAATGCCGCTGCATGGAAGCTCTCCCAGAGGAGGAATTTGATGTTGAGGCTATCAGCTCTGATGACAAGTCTGATGAGGCGCCCACTGAAGCACCTGCTAGAGCTCAGGCCCGTCATCATAACACTGAACAGTGTGAAGACACAAATCATTTGAATCCAGCTACCGACCCTCTCTACAACACGGAGGAGCAGGAGAAGATCCCTACTACTGCCAATGTACGGCACTTCTTCAACAAGACTACAGAGGGTACATTCTGTAAACCTTGCAGGTAAGTTGTTTCCCCCACTGCTTACAACTGCCTATCACGACACAATATCTGTAGACAAGCTCACGACACAGACCCTGTTGGCTGGGCATAGATGTACTCCAGCAAATGTGATCATACCTTCTGGTACTCTCGCAATACTGGCACATCTGCCCTCCATGGACATATCGATCACTATCACCTTCTGGAATACGTTAACTATGCTGAGGAAAACAGATGGCCGATTTTACAGGAAAGTGTCAAGAATGCAGTGGCATGCAGCTACACTTTGGGTGAATTTGGGATGTATTAACAAATAATGGATCCCTAGTATCCCTCCCTCCCTGTTGTTCCGAGGCTTTGTCGAAGGCAGGTCCTGACCAAATCCACCTATTCCCCACTTCACATTGGAGGAGTTGCAAAAACATCTTGTTGCTTTCATAATCACAAATGACGAGGTATTGCTTTTATCCTCTGGTACTGCGCTTGTACTGAGTACCTGTACTATGTTGAACAGGCTCTTAATCTCATTGAAAGCCCGGAATTCTGTCTTCTTCTTCTCTTTTTGTGTGACGATCTCAAGGACAAATACATCACATCCCCCATCGATCAAAGCTCCATGAATATGTCCTGAAGGAATAGAAACAGTATTTTATACTTTTTCAGGCAGATCTGGCAGTATGTCTCATTTCGTGCATACTGATACTTAATGAACTCTTATTCTGCAGGCTTCCCTCGAGCGCATCTCACTTATGGGTGATATCTGGTCCAACAAGAATCAATGCTCGTATTTGGCACTTACCGCCCACTGGATTGCAGAAGAAAGGGCATTAACATGCTATAATTGAGATCAAGGCTACTAGCATTCCATCGCAGCTATAATGGCTCAGGCTGCCTAGCAGAAGGACAAAGTTGTCCATACCACAGACTTGCTTGCCACATAGTTCGGCATCGGAGACATGAGAATTAGTCAGAACCATCATTCCCACAACACTGCGACTATGGACGAAGAGTATCGTTCATATATCAACTTGGGGAGATCTTTGGGATGAAGCCTTGGACCCTCTGGGATTTTGGGAGGTACTGTGGTTGTCTAATCATTTGTATTGTACTAACTGTTCACGGCAACAAAATGTAAAATCTACCCTACTATATTTTCTATTGCCATGGACTTCTTCTTGATCCAAGCTTCGTCCATGCCCTCCGAATGGGTTTTTTCTTCAAGTGCAGATACCGTGAAACACGATCAAATAGGGCCCATCCTCATGAAGGCCATACAAATGTTGAAGTATGATTTTAGGAAGCATCATCTGATGTTCTTCAATGCAGGTCTTGACCAGTGTATTCTTCTGGAAGACGAACCTGATGAGCTGGAAAGCACTGGCAATGCCGTCAAACATCACTTGTCTCTGTATATGAACATGGAAGATATCATCAAAGAGGTGGGCTGCAAGGAGGGTGAATATATGGAGGGTGATATTGCACTATTTGATCTCTGAACTACTGTTGTTATGTCTACTATACCATATCTTTGCTTGCACATGAACAAGCACAATGTCTGGTCATGCCAAAAGTTCAACATACATTCAACATGTACTATCACTAGCTATAGCTTTGACACTCGACCAATTCATGCAAGACATCATCCGGGTTGACGGAAGATTCGGTCCCAGGGAAAGGCTTGAGACTGCTGTTCAACATAAATTCTACATAATCCCATGTACATTGATGGCAAGCTAATAAGCTTAGTATTGAGATCAACATATTTGTGACAACACTTACCAACAATAGTACAAGTCTACAAGAAAAGAAAAGAAAAGTTAATTGGATATAAGTTACATGACACTGAGTCACACTTACTTTGTGATAAGTGGTAGGTGATGAGTGGTGTGTGGTGTATGGTGTGGTGTTGAAGTGTTGTGGTGGTGAAGAGGGATGGTAGTGGTTGAGGGAAGAAAAAGTGTGGGAATTAAAATTGAAGAGTGCTGGGTTTATATACCTGGTGGCTGCTGACTTCGAAATTTTACAATTATGTCAGCAACACAACACAAATTCTGCTAAGTCTTTCTGCTACATTGCTTGACACATTGCTACACTTTTGCTACACATGATGACCAGGCACACTAACCAGACACTAACCATGCATGACCAAGCACACTAACCAGACATAACAAAGCATGAATCCTAACCAGATACTAATCAATCATGACGAGGCACACTAACCAGACATAACAAGATATGATCCCTAACCAGACACTAACCAAGCTTGTCCAGGCACACTAACCTGACATAACAAAGCAGAAATCCTAACCAGACACTAACTAAGCATGACTTGCAAGGCACACTAACCAGACATAACCAGGCATGACCCCCTAACCAGACACTAACAAAGCTTGTCCAGGCACACTAACCAGACTAACAAAGCAGGATCCTAACCAGGCACTAACTAAGCACTAACCAGATACTAACCAAGAAACTGATCCGCAACTTTGTACCGTGGGAATTACGCGCTTAGCAGTGGCTGTATCAGAGGTAGTATGGACAATTACCTTTCATTTGATCCATAGATCACATGATTCTGATCCCGGCAGATCGGCGCTTCGAGACCACTAAACAATATGTAGCATAAATGGCTGGCTCCCATCTGAGCAAGTTTTCGCGCAATTCTGATCATAGGACGCCGAGATATAACCAATTTTGACTTCTATGTCGATAAAAACATAAATTGACCTCTATGCAGTCAAAAAGCGGTGGGAAAATTCAGGAAAAATCAGCAATCATGGAAGTAAGTCATGGGAATATATGTTTAGTCTGGGTTAGGCGACAATATTTTGTTAGTCCAGGTTAGGAGGTGAAATAATGTTTCTTGGTTAGCAATAATGGCAAAGCCAGGATTAGAAGTAAGTGTGCAATTAGTGGTGGGAAAAATCGGAAAAAATGGAAGAGTATGGATGTCAATCATGGGAATATTTTCTTAGTCTGGGTTAGGAGGTAAAGATTGGTTAGTCTTGGTTAGAAGGCAAATCAATGTTAGACTGGGTTAGGAATATTGGTGTTAGTATCAGGCAAATCAATAGTGAGTCCTGGTTAGGAGGCAACACAATGATAGACTGGGTTACGAATATCGGTGTTAGTGGTTAGACCTGGTTAGGAGGCAACACAATGTTAGGCTGGGTTAGGGATATCGGCAAAGACATTGGTTAGTTCAGGTTAGGATTCCTGCTTTGTTAGTTCTGGTTAGTGTGCCTTGTCATGAAAAAGTGTAGTCAAATAGTATACAATGGTACTACATGTACAGCCTGTCACAGTCTGGAGAAAGCTGTCAGACCATGGAAATCTGTCATGTTCTGGGAGTGGGCTGTCATACAACTGGGACAAAGCTGTGTTGGATCTATCAGACTCTGGGAATTCTGGGGAGTCTAGAGATCTGTAGTACCACTGGAGCTTCAAAGGTAGGGAAAGGTCGTTTTGCTGATGAGTCTCAATGTTCCGCCAGAATGAGATGAACATGTTGATGTGGGCGGGGTCCCAGCTGCATTCCTGCATGCCAGTGGCTGAGATCATGTGAACAGCCACAAGACTGAACTGCTCAAAGGTCAGGTCTTCATCTGGGATGGGAGTGAGTTTGCCGTGGTTGGCCGTAAAGGGAACAAATGAGGGGGTGCCATCATCCGAGGTGATGAGGGAGAGGGCGGAGTCGTCGGGCATGTTAGCCCTGAGACAGTCTACCATGTCCAGGCCGTCATTGGTTGCCAGTGGTCCAGTACCACATTTCAACATACTGGTTAAGTTTGAGTTTGTGCAGGGCTATGTGGGCTGGTACCATGTACCGGTTCCGTTGGGACAGGAATGTCAGGGATGGGAGCAAATTGTTCTTTTTGCGCTCCTCTTTGAGGGCCTGCTCTTCATCCTCCACCTGTTGTTGATGGAGCAGGTCTGCTCACTCCTCTTCCTTGGCATGGGCTATGATGTTTTCCTGTCTTACTCTCTTGCAGGCATCACGATCTTTCTGTTGTTGTGCAAGTTGCATGATGTGGAGGCATGTGACCGCTGTTACGATAGTCTCGAGACCCCTATGTATCTCTTTTCCTTTTTCCTTTTTCCTACTTCCTTTTCTTCGCCTTCTCTTGTATTCACACTGTATCTTAGACCTCGGGTGATTTCGCCTGTTTCACATCACTGATGGTCCGCTCTTCTCCAATTCCTTTCCCTGCTCTTTCCTATCGTTGATCCGATATCCTCCTATCTCTATGTTTATCTTCTGACTCATGATGATATCATTCATCAGTCATCGCTTACTGTACAGTCTAGATCCCCGCAGCTTCTGACTCATTCCATACTGCGGATGACTCATTCTTTCCATGCGGTTCCACTGCCTTCCATCTCGTTAGTACTTAAGGACTCGTTCTCTCGTTTGTAAACCTCTAAGCTAGAGCTACTTGAAATCCACTCAGTGTTCTTAGCAAATCTCGCGTGCCTTCGTCCTTCGTCCCCTCAGTCCTTCTGCCCTTCTCGGGTGTGTCCTTAGTCTTAGTCTTCGAGTGACGAGACTCTTCGTGAGTTCCTCCTCAAAAGTACCCTTAGTCTTTCAGCTTCGCCAAGCGTTACACTTGCTCGGCATATCCTTCGTCTTTAGCCCTCGCCTTCAAGTCTACAACCGACCCTACCTGGGCCAGCTGTAACAATTGCATTAGCAGGTGAGAGGCCGGCGTCAGTGAGGTTTCGTCAGTCACCATTGTATTCTGGGCTGGCAAAGTCCAGCAGTGGTTCCTGAGGAAGCTGGTTTGGCATGTTGGAGTAGGGATACGAGAAGATGTGGAAAAGGAAAGACAGAATGTGAGGAGTAGCAACAGGCTAGAGCTATGCTATGGTGATGCAAGGTGGCGAGAGAGAAAAGACTCGCGCCACCTCGCTGACTCATGCACGGACTATATTCTATGAGAGTGGTGTGCCACCACTCACCTAGAAGGCTAATTTTGGAGAAGGTATTTTGAGAAATTATCATAACTATCTCAAATAAAATCCGAAAAATGTGGGAAAATCAGGATAAATTGGTCAATATACTACCTAATAGGGGCTAGCATCAGTCTGCCCCAAAGACTGGTCCTGATTGGTCTTTGGTCGGTCTTTTGATTTCCAAGACTGATGTAAATAAAAACCAGGAAAGACCAGACCAATCAGGACAGGTACTAATGTTGCACACAAATGTTGAATATATGGGGAAGGCACCAAATGTGGCAGCGGTCTACAGGGTCATATGCGAATTCACGTTCCTCAAGTAGAAGCTTTGAGAGTGTGGTCATAGTGGTGTTGTTGTTTGCAGCATTGTGAAGGGTAACTTTATGGTCAATCTACACACAAGAAGATATCAGTGTTCCCGATGATGAATGGCGAATTGTAGATCCATACCTCCTGAAGAGGTATTCCTGTACAATCAATTATATACTAGAGAAGCGTGTGAGCGAGCGCAGTACCTGTATGGCTTCCAAGAAATCAGTGCAAATCTGAAGCTCAGCTTGCACGCTCCTGTAATCTCGGCCTCACCTGTGTCAGTAGTCTTTGATCTTTTAGTATGGTAGTCACCACACTTTGCATTGCATGAAGAAGGTCAACTACCACATCCAAATTGAGAGTATATCTCCTGTCTAGCTGGCTATGAAATCCAGCTGTCTGGTTTTGAAATAATAGGAGCATGGACAGAACAGGTGGAAAGCACATTCATTCAGCATGATTATGCAACCATACATCAATAGGCCAAAAATTGCAGCAATTGCCAGTGACTGATATTGACCAATCAGAATGCTTGTATTGCTGGGTTTTGGTGACCATTTTGATCATATCTCAACCAGATTAGATCAGATAGATTAGATTCTTGCACCATTGAAACCACAAAAACAGAGGCTACGACTTTTCTCATGAAACCAAATTGGAATAATGAGTTTCCTTTTTGGGAATAAATTTTCGTAGCTTTGAATACAGCCCATTTCTTGAAAGAGGCATCTCTCTGTGTGCCTAGCTAGGCACCCACAGGCAGCAATTGCCATTGGCTGATATTGATCAATCAAAAAGCTTGTATTGCTGGGTTTTGGAGATCATTTTGATCATATCTCAACCAGATCAGATCAGATAGATTAGATTCTGGCACCATTGGAATCACAAAAACAGGGGCTACAACTATTCTGGTGAAACCAAAATGGAATAATGAGTTGCCTTTTTGGAAATAAATTTTCGCAGTTTTAAAACAGCTCCTATGCTCATAGGGACATTACACAATTACACTTAAATGATTACATAAGCAAGAAGCTCACCAAATGCACCCACTACTCCTACTGCATTTCTATTTTGGGGATCTCTTATCTTGTGCATTGAGGGGAGTTGATCTGGTAGACCATGTGGTGTGTCTGGAGTGAGAGATACAAGATGAGCTTTTTGACGATATACTACCTACATGCAGAATGTGCCTTGGAGTAAAGTCTGGCATTGCCAAATGTTCAGAGATGTTCTTGTGACCACTTTGCCTGAGTCTGGCTATTTCCGGTCCCAGTCCGATGTGACTCGAGTACATTCACCTCTTCCTGTGAGGCCTTCCAATAACACAGTAGTGAGCATGTAGTCGATGTCTCTGAGAAATTTTGACCTACCCTAATCAGATCTGCAGCTGTCTTCAGCCACTGCTGGGTCATGGTATGGACCTGATACTTGTCTGGGAAGGGAAGGTAGAGTCAATAGTCAATTATTCTCCAGAGGGAGCTGGAATGCATGGGCCAAACAGCCACAATGGATCTGGTTGACTGATGGCAGTTCTGTAAATAGACCAGAAAGTTGGGTCTGGGGTGGGAGAATTGGCAGATAGGAGCTGACAGTTGACTGTTCTGCAGATGGGGCTGGACTTGATTGAAGCCATGGACCAACTTGACTAGGCAGTTGTGACACCGGATCTGCCGCAGATGTACCAGATTGAGTCTGCAGTGAAGGGAGAAGATGAATGGTGTGGTAGGGTGCATTGATAGGTGCCATGTGAGTGAGAGAGATGGGAGTGGACACCGTGACTGGCAGCCTGGCAAATGAAACTGGTGGACCTAGCAGTGGTAGTAAGGGGGTTGGAGTAAAATTTGTAGGTGGGGCAGTGGCAATATCATGCACTCGAGTATTGACACGAGCATGCATGCTGGCACGTCTCCCACCACGCTAGGACATGTTGAGGGAGAACAGCCATGACTGAATTTGAGGCTTGAAGCTTGAAAGCATCTACTAAGTATAAATGGGTCAGGCATTGCATTGCAACATATCAGATTCCAGGCAAGTTGGTTTTTATTGCAAGAATAGCGATCATAGAACTTGGGTTGCAAGTCCTCGTATTGCTCCAGTAGCTACTTTATTCAAGTTTAGTGTTGAGAGAAGTTATACTTGCCATTATTAATGATGTGGGAATGTACTTTTCAAGCCCCTATGTTGAAAGGGTCAAAATTGCGAACATATTTTCTGTTTTCCCCCCTATCTTTTTGATCATCTCATACAACCATGTAAAAAACCTCATTTAAGTCGTGGGAATGATTTATTGTAGCATACACACTATGTCTATACACTCAAATAATGTATAATCCCAGAGGAGGGGAATGAGGGGACAAACATTTAATGAGTGAGATTTCCAAAATAGAAATGTGGTAGGAGTAGTGGATGCATTTGGTGTGTTTCTTGCTTACATAATCATTTAAGTGTGATTGTGTAATGCCCCTATGAACACAGGCCCTGGTCCTGGTTCAGTGGCGGCTAGTATTGTTGCAGCTCAGCTAGCCAAAAGCCAGCTTCAGCTTACATCAGCTTATGTACTCTGTGGTTTGATTACGTCAGCCAAGCTGTGCACAAGCCACAGCTCTGAAGCTGTGAGAAATACACTCAAAGTGCTTCAGTAATGTTGCACTGTGTCTCTGTGAATTCTGATCATTTCGGTGACTCGTATGGAATTTTTAAAGTGGTCCTGGGCCCTGGCTGCAGACTGCAGTACTAGATAGTTGATACTGCATAGGAAAAAGTCCTCTGACTGTCCTCAACACCTCGTAGACGCATACACTGATCCAAGTCATCTACTTCCTCAATCCTCAAGTCCCTCCATCTGGCAAATTAACTGCCAGACAATGTCTTTGTGCGGCTTTCCGACCTCATTTCGAGTCATCCACCTCCTCAATCCTCATGTCCCTCTGTCTGGTGAATGAACCACTGGCATGAGACAATGTCTTTGGTGGCTTTCCGACCTCATTCCAAGTCATCCACCTCCTCAATCCTCAAGTCCCTCCATCTGGCGAACGAATTGCCAGACAATGTTTTTGAAAGGGTGATCAAAACCAAAGTCTTGCCTGAATCCGTTTTTACAGTCACGGTTCCCAGGACAGTTGGCGCTCAGGCTATGTGGCGGGACTCAGAGTCGTGTGGGATGGGAAAAAGCAGTGGACAAAACCACCGACTTGATGATCAATGGGTCATAGTACCAATGCAATGTGGTGGGCACTTGGTTATTAGACACTCGGCCTACAAACAGACAACAAACGAGGGTATAGAAATTCTGTGCTGTTGGGGTGGCCTTTCATTTCATTTCCAATGACCTGCAGCTAGTAAGCTACTGCCTGGACCCACATGGCTACACGTAATATAACATTGACTGAAAGTATTCTTGTGAGTCTGCAAGGCTTCCTGCTGGTCAGGGAACAGACACACCTCTTAGTTGCCATAGAAATTTGAGGCGTTTTCGGCACCAACACAGGCTGCAACACCAGTTTCAATGTATATTCACAAATATTCATATTAGTGAGATTTGTTGCAGGGAGCATTAGAGGAAGTACAGATGATGTGGCTTGAAGGGTGCAAAAGAGCGAAAGGATGAAGGTGTAGTTGGGCTTTTGAGTGAAGGAAAGTTCACAGGAATAGTGAAGAAAGGCGGCAAATGGTGGGGGTAATATGTCACAGAGTTTGTTGATTGGGGTATCTTTCTTCTGCTTCAACAAATCATTGTTGGACAAGACACTGGAATTGAACCAAGGGAGTGAACCGCGGACAAGATAAATTAGTGAAGGCAACCTAGATCCAACAAGGACTATGGCACCTCAACAATTACAAAGACACTGGGAGGGAAGAGTATAGGATGGAGGGAATCCAACCAGAACAAGACTGGCTTGTTCGGTTGCTGCATTCAAGTATTTATACTAATTACATGTGCGCACAGACCAGCTTAGGGCCGGT
>JBBPNG010000493.1:0-21479 GCA_038091095.1 Leccinum incarnatum
ACAATCGCGGAAGTAAGGAGCTGTATTGCAGCAGTATACATGAATACGTTGGTTCTCGGTTCCCGATCCTGCACTCACCTAGGGGAGTTTCCACAAGGACGCTGTGGTAAAGTTCTTCGACGTTGGTAGCGACGCACAAAGCTGGCATCGTATCAAAGATACCAAGAGGATGGCACCGCTCCAAAAGCTCATGGGTATCCCTCTCATGCAGAGTCCCAGTGATCAACAGAACGACATTGTCGATCATGTAGCCGTACCTGAGCATTGATGATTCATGGAGATGAGTCAAGTTGTATAATTAAAAAAAGCAGGGGACGACCCACGTAACATAGTCCAGGAATTTACACAAAGGTTGAACGGCATTG
Source organism: Leccinum incarnatum (assembly GCA_038091095.1). Taxonomy (NCBI): domain Eukaryota; kingdom Fungi; phylum Basidiomycota; class Agaricomycetes; order Boletales; family Boletaceae; genus Leccinum; species Leccinum incarnatum. Next base: position 366 of record JBBPNG010000493.1, read on the forward strand.
CTGCGGATGAAATTGAACTGGTCGACGAGGATTTGCGTCGCCCTGTTGGAAAGCGTAGTAGTCGAGAGCGGCGATGGTTCGTTCGAGAGGAAATTCCCATAATCGGTTGCAGAGAGTTGCGTTTTCAAATCTGCAAGTAGAATGAGTATCACCGACGTCAATACGGCGATGAGCCTTTGGGCGCGATACCTTCCAGAATCTCGCATTGCGTCAAACTCGCATAGTGACCTTGGTTCAGGATGCCAGCTTTGTAGCCGCGAATTATTCCCTCCAGAAAGCCGTTGTTCACCTATATAAAGGACTTGTAGCAGGCTGTAACTTTAAGAGTAGGCTGAGACGCACGTTGAAGAAGAAGCCCTCCATGACGTTGCGAAAGGGCGATTTCAAGTGTTGTTTGGTGGTTGATTCTAAGAGGAACACATTTCCCACGCCTGTCACTCACCGAGTCTCTCGAAATACATCTATAAGTATGTACGTCGTTCGCCCTCGCCGTCCTTCCGATCTTGGCATAATGCTCCCGTCGCCTCCGGAAGACACAAAGTACCGAACGCGTCAAGTTGGCCTCGAGCCTTACTCGTGCCCACGGCGTTGCCTTCGTCCGTGTGATTTAGACCCTGGGACCCCAGAACTCGTCACACCTCTCGCAACATAAATATTCTGGGAGGAAACAATCGCGTGCAATCATCCAGACGAGTCTGGACTTTGAAACTTTCAACCAAAGGATCCTGCAACTCATTGCTTTGGTATTCGACGCTCGCTGACTCGTATGACATCCTAGCAGGTCCCGTAATCGCAATGTGTTTTATCAGAAGAACCTGGCAACGCGTGGTTGCGATCGCAATGTAAATCGCGATCGGCGAAGGTTGCTAATGTCTGTCGCATCCATTCCATGATCGAGAGTGGTTCGAATATGGACCTTTTCAGGTTCGTGTATCAAAAGCGTTTCAAGGAGATACCCAACAGCGACGAACTCTCTCTCCTCGACTTCTCTGTCACGATCCGTTTCCCTTCAGCGTTGCTCTGTGGGGTCGTCATCCGTTCCCGACGTCAACGTCTCGGACCTCATGTTGATCGTCCGAGTTACCGCCGAATAGATACTCGAGACATTTAACGCTTGCGGATCAGAGAACGAAGGTCTACGTAGAAAAAACGCTAGACTTTATGTACATTGGAGACATCCAGATAGAAAAGCATGCTCGTCCAGTAACTCTACATCATATTTCTACAGGTGCCCGTCCATGATCTGCATGACATACCATGTATTAGGATGAATGTAGCAAAGAAAATTACGGTAATGAAAGAGTATGGTTATGGGTTGCGTATGTAAGAATGTGTTTCTACTTCACATATGTCCACAAGTCCATGGGGCCTGAGTCAGGAGGTTATGCGGCGCCGCTTGGAGACCCGCATATTTTGATAATCGTCGTCGTCATCATCGTCACTATAGTCTTCCTCCGCAACATCAGTGCCGTAGAGTTGCTTGCGCTTGTCAAGGTCAACTTTGCGCAAGGTGCGGAGGTGGATGATAAGAGACTTGTGGAACTCCGTCTGCAAGGAATGGATGTTTCAGGTCTCGGACATGTACGGGTATAGAATGGTCCCTCACCTTCATGATTCGCCGTTTGCCGTCCACGCACTTGTCTTGTCGTTTCCGTCTATCCTTGTACTACACGACAACTGGTCAGCGCTCCGTCTAGAATCTCAAGTTTTGCTGAATTACCTTGCGCTGCTCATCCACGAGAAGTGCAGACAGATGCTTGATCCACCGTTGAAGGTTGGACTCCACCTTCCGCTTCTTTGCCTGAATACTCAAGAGGAGCGTCATTGCGTTCTCCCCATCATCATCGACGATCGCTTCATCGTCAGAATCCGGAACGATATATGACGTTACAGTCGCAGCCGCAGACCTCCTTGGTCGTCTGCGAGACGTTCGGGAAGTGCTTGACCGCGGTGGGGTTGACGGTCCCGCGGGGCACGTTGAACGGGGCAGGGTCGGAGGACTGGTTTCTTTCTTGATATCACCCGCCTTTCCGCGCGGTTGGCAAGAGTGTTTAGTGTCAGAAGGAGAGGCTCGTTTCGAGAGGTAGTCTTCTTCGCTGAAAAAGAACTCGGCCCCAGACTCGATTTGATGATAGAGGCACCAATTCTGCGGACGAAACTCAATGCAAGAATCCACACCGCCACAAATGGTACATACGGGTGCTCGTCCCAGATACGCAAGCAGCTTGAAATGTTTGAGAGTGACTGGAACATGAGTCGGCGTTGCTGCGTAACCTACACCAGGTGGAGAAAGATAGAGGTGAAGAAGCTGGAAGAAGCAAGCTATTATGGCGCGGTTCAGCGGGATCGACATTAACCTACCGTAGTATTGTTGTTTATTACCGCATGGTTCATGAACACTGCCATCATGGGACTGTGTGGGTCGTAATGCTCCTTGGCCCACTTGCCAACTGGCAGAGACTCTGGAGACACATCAATACGGTCGGCTCCAAAGGTGTTCCCAAATAGTCCTTACCAACAGGAAAGTCCAGTTTTCCGTTCACATCAGCACCATAAATGCTGTAGTAGTACGACCGTCTACGAGATCGAGTGGGAGCCATTTCATCTTGCCGGATCATGGCAGACAACGTGTCCTGTCCTATGGCACCCTACAGATCGTTTAATATAAAACCAACGGCATATAATAGGCAATTGCAAACCAAATCAAGTCCATCATTCATAGCTGTCGTTTCCTCCAGCTCCTCAACGACGAAGTCACGAAGGTCCACCTGACCACCTATTGCGGATTCATTGCCTTCGTTTGATTCACCAGCGAGCGAAACAGGAACATCTGAAGTCTGATTACTCGATCCGCTCGAATTGGCTCGCATCATCTTCAAATTACCAAAGTCTCGACATAGTGGTGCATCGTAGACAGCACAAGCTTTCTCGTCCTCAAGTGGGGGAAGGTCGTCCAATGATAACGAATATCGCCCTACAGCAGCATCTGCCAGCGCAGCATGAAGAGAATAGCATTCCGCAAGCTTTCGCAGCGTCTTGCCCTAGAAAAAGATAAGTCGACTGACGGTGCAACAAGGGCATCCTTACCTTGCTCGCGATCTCCAAGCATTTGATCGAAACATCCAACACGAGATCCTTGATTTCTTTCGCACTCAGTTCCATCTCTTCTTTCGCATACTCGAGAAGGAGAGTATGCTTCTCCACAAAAGGATTGATCATGATATTGAACAAGTCCTCCTTCGTCACCGGCGACAGACCGATTGCCTCCAATTTGCCGTGGAATGATGCAACAGCTTCAGGCCAGGCGGAGAGTCCCCATGCGCCTTCAGACAGACAGACAGTTAACAACATCACAACGCGGACAATTGGGTCGGAGTTGGGAAAGTCGGCGTAGAGTTGACGCAAGACATTGATCGTGTATGTCGACGTTATCGAACGTGACTTTACGAAAAGCTGAAATGGGACGAAAATTAATACGCGACTCCAGAGTATTATCTAATAGCCTCACCTTCATCAACTCCGTAACAACCGGACTGAAAACCATCAGATATTGGACGACGGAGGCATTCAGGCAAACCAACTTACCCGAGTTTGAATAAAAGCTCGCCTGAACAGTCAAGTATCTTGAGGGCTCGATATGCGGATTCGTTGCTCTTAGCCTCCATACATATTTCTGCCGCTACTGTACGACTCAAAAACATCCTTTTGGAGTTGTGCATGAATATGATGTTACCCCTCAAAGTAAACAAACTCTCACCTTGGATCGAGGCGTTTCAGTTCGCGAACATTCCGAACAATATCATCGGTCCGATCGCCGCTATTAAGCGCTTGCTTTTCGAACATCTTACGGAAGACGAAGTCGCGGTACTGATTTGATCAGGGTAAGAAATCGGCGAATTGCGAAAAATTCTCATATACCTTTGGATCCATTCGAAATCCGTTTGCCTCTGCATATGGTAGTAGCCTTGGTTCGATGGCAAGTGCAATCGGTAGTTGAGCCATCAAGGGATCCTGGGAAACCAATACATGAAGGAACAGAGAACGGGGAATGGGAGTGGAGTCATACACACCTTCATGCTGAATGGGATGAACTGGGCCGGGTCACAAACCAGACGATTCGACAAGAAGAGAAGCACACCTTATACTTGCTCAAAATCTCACGAATATCTTCCCACTTTGTATTCTTCAAATCCTGAGGGAGCCTGCTCTCCTTGAGGAAGGAATGAAAGATGTAGCCGTCGTCTTCGTTTTTTCCGACTGGTATTGCATCGAATAGCGCCGAAGTGACTTTGACGAAATGCGTGAAGACGCCAAGGGATATTGACCTGACCCATGGTGTCTTGATAAAGTGACTTGCGGAACGGAAGTAGTGATGGATGGCGACCTGTATCATATAGCGGGATACGTAGGCGCCACTTGAGACCAGGATCTGAAAGGGGCGCATATATTCAGCCGGAAACCACGGAACCGAAGTAGGAGGGCTGGGCAAGACGCACGTTGATGACTTGTTCGTTGAGAACTTTTCCTCTGCCTAGAGCCCAGAACATGGCATCCATGTGGCCGTATCGATGGAGAAAGTAATGGGCGCGAACATAGGGATCCTTGGAGACCCGGTGGAAACGCTTTGAGGTGAGGATGAGTGCAGTAGGATCGTTAAGCTCGTAGATGATGAGATGGACGATATCGTCTTGGGAAGGGAGTGAGGAGATGTGAGATAAGTGAGAGCATAGAGAAACCTACCGCATAGACGCTCCATAGGACTCAGCGAGGGACGGGTACAAAATGGCGGGTAAAATCGGGGGTAGAGGTGGTTTAGGGTGTTGTAAGAGGAAGAGAAGGGGATTTTAAAGGTACCAAGGGAGAGGAGAAGTTTGGTTTGGGAGGGGGTGGTGGTCGGGAGTCAAGCTGTCGTGCAGGCCACTTGAAGCTACGAGTATCGGACTTCCAAATTTGAGTACATCGCACACATCCTGGAGGGACCCCGCAGACTCGCAGCCACGACGACTTTTCGTTCAATGGATGTGGTGGTAAAGAAAGGAAAGGAAGGAGGAGCAACAAGTGATTGGGATCGAAACCCGTTCCGTTTCAAAAACAACGTCCAGTTATATACGGGAGACGGTAGACCAGATCACCATGCCGGCATACCCTCAGAACGTCCTCTTATAGTAACCCCTCCAAACTCGCCAGGCCAACTTCCAATCCCGGACCTGCAATCTACGATCGAAGACGTCGAAATTCACCTCCTCCAATCGACGCAGTACGGACGCGACCGGAATCTGCACACCGTCAGCCACTTGTCTTCCTACTAAAACCGACGCACCGCCGCGGCAAACACGGGCATAGCCTCCACTGGCACCCCCTCCTGGAGCATACTCCGTGCCGTCAACAAGTGGTCGTTGGCAATCGTGGCAAACTCGAAAACCGCGTCTTCCAGCGCCTTGCTACTCTCTCCTTTGGTGAGCACCTCTTGTTGGTTGACGCCGTGCTTGGCCGTGATCTCCGCGGGTATGACTATCGTGCCCTTTGACGCATGGAACGGGAAGGCACGTAGTAGGGTAGTAAACGACTGAGCTTTGCCGACGTGGGATGCGGCGTGGGATAGAGTGGCAGACGGCAGGTTCAAGAGCGAGAGCAAGAGATACAGGAAGGACGAGGCTGTGGACTCGGCATGCGATGTGATCGACTCCATGGTCAGATGAGACGGAGCGTGCAGCTCTTGCTCCTATACAGCGTCAGTATCAAGACAGGAAACTGATTCCTGCGCGCAAACCAACCCTGGCTTCGATGATCCTCTGGAAGTGGTACGGCGCAAGGGTGCTCTTCTGCGTTGCCTCATACAGTCCGAGCGCGATGGGGTGCCGCGGGGGCTTGTGCTAAGAGAACATTAACGAAATACAGAGCCATCCAGAATGCGACTTACCGCAAATATGTCTTTTACTGCGTCTCTCCAAAACACAAGCCGAGCCTGTCCGAGTGTCGTCTGCGAAACGGCATCTCTTATCGTGGATAACTCGATCTGGGACGAAAGACTTCAGTAACTCGACAATGTTGCATGAACTCACGCACGTAGAATGCCCTCAGGGCGTAAAATGCACTCTGGTATTGTTGAGGGTAGAACTGCGAAGTGAGAAATCCTTCATAGTCGTGTCTGCGGACGAGCTCCTTGCAATACTCGACCGGGTTCGACGTCCCAGAGCCCGAACGGACTTTTTCACTCGCAGAAAAGTGGCGGACCGCCGTGACATGGTATTGCTGCCACAGACGGGCAGACGTTCTAAACGAGATCATAAGTAAAGTGACAAAGTCACCAACATGCCGGATTTAAAATTCGGTCCAGGCCCCTTTCAAGCCGGCGGTGTCCAGGGACCCAGTCAGGACCTGAGAACCTCAATTCCACGCGGTTGCTCCGTCGGAGGCCAACACAATGAAATCCGGGCTGCAGAGGGAGGTCCTTGCCCTGTACAGACGGCGAGTACTCCCTTTCACTTGCAAATTTCACTATCTCATGTCATTATACTTAGTGCCCTTCGGATGGTGCGCACGAAACCACCACAAACCCAATCCAAGTTCTCTCTCTTCGTTCGTTACGCGTTTCACACTCAGGCATCCTCGGTATCACCCCGCAACGTTGCTGCGATCGAACATCTCCTCAGACGTGGCAACCGACAGATAGAGATGTATGAGGGCCCGTCTATCAAGGACTGTCAGATCTCGCAAGACATGGTGCATTGGGAGCAAGCACATAGACGCAGAGTCCAGAGCAGTTAATAGCGTTTCTGACTCCCCCATCCGCCCTCTAGTATCAAAACCGTTTTAACCTGGCGAATGCCACACATAAGCGCGAGAGTACATTGTAAGCCAGGTCACGCCTTGCGTCGATCCGCCATTCTCTCCCTCCGCGTCATTCGATGAGCCGGCGTTGGAGGTTCCGGAACCTTCAACAGCTCCTCCTGAGACATGACGCCCTCCTGGGACAACTTCTCATAGTGCAGCCGCCGCTCGTTCAACACAAACTTGAGCCGTGCCATCGACTTGCGACACTAGACGTGACAATGGTACATGAGTGAACGATGAAAAAAAAAGCCTTGGAACTGTCGACTCACCATTCGTTCCATCGTCGGAGCCGCGAGTGCCTCCGGGTTTTGGATGCCCATCCTCCGTGCATCCTCTCGCTGCGTCGCGAGCAGGTTACGTTCGCGCAGGAGAACATACCACAGAGTATGCAAGTCCTTGAAGCTCTTGCGTCGCAGTTCGGCAGCATGCCAAGGTCGTCCTGTTCAAATCAGACAGAGTGAGTACACGCCCCGTACCATGAATCTGCATGAGCGACACGACGAACCAGATTCGGTAAGCGACTCTCTAGCCTCTAGCGTTTCGTACTTCACCACGCCATCCACCTCCTTTTTCCGGAAGAAGGCCCAAAGTCCGTGGTTCGGGTCAACCTGGATACCCAGATGAGGCCGCTTTTTAGATGTCGTAGCTGACTTCGGTGCAACTTCTGTCGAGTTCCATCGTATTTGGTGAAAAGCGCGTAGGACGCGCGAAGGACGCGCTAGCGGAAAGAGGGAAGACATGGGTACTACTAATGTTTCGCTAACTTGGGCAAAGACTGTGTAGCACTGCCACAAATTATCTAGCTGTTGATACAAACGTCTTCCTACTACACCAAAGGAAAGTAATACATGATGAGCCCGAAACATCGGATATACGTAGTACATTGTCCCCCTTGTAACTGACGATTTAATCATTACATCCCTACAAAGCCGCTAGTCCTTCCTCCTCCTTCGACTGAATGGGTTCAACCTGCGTAACAAAAATGTCCTTGACATTCTTGAGTCTGGGAAAATTTGAACGCCAATCCTTGTACATTCTTGCAGAGGTGTTTGCCATCCAACTGAACGGGTTCAGCCTGCGTAGGAAAAACGTCTTGATCCATCTCCCCCTACCCGCCGTCACGGTCTTCTTCTCTGCAATTAAGAACACACTATCCTCCTTCACCAGCATGCATGGGTCACCAAGCGCCTGCACGGTCATGTCTAGGGATGCATTGAACAATCCCGGCTTCTTCAGTGGGTCCAGCAGCAACCTCGTCGAGTTGATAAAATCCAGCCCCAGCGGCCCGCTGACTGCGCGTAGTCTCAGCGCAACGACAAGCATGACGATCGAGACGACAGTGTTAAGAACAAAGATATAGATCCCATATCCTGTCGTGAACATCAAATTTTCGTAAACTTTGATCGTTATATACTCGTCCCCGGAAACAGACGGACTGTCAGCGAGCACCACAGAACTATAAGCGCCGAGTGCCATGCCCAGAGCCGAGGTCACGATCTGGTAGAGCCCGACTGTTTCATGTGGATCATATGAATCATATGATTGGGGATGTAACCAAGTGTTCAGTTGTTCTGCAAAGTCGAAGAGAGACGAAATACCGATGCCGCAGCTACTTGGGCAGACGGTGTTACAAACCAAGGTAGTAATATCCTGAGCCCACTGGTCGCCCATCGCCATTATGTTGGGCCACGATGTTCCATTCAGTGCAAAATCCTTGTCATTTCCAGTGGAGGACAATGTTCCACCAAAAATAATCATGGAAGCATTGAATCGAATGATGTCAGATGAGTTGGCAATAATGATGGAGAGTGTTTGATTATCAGACCCATCGACCCATAGTGCTGGATAGGAATACGATAGACTCTTTGTGCAGGTGAGATTTCGAGCGGTGGATGGGAGTGAAGAGAGCTGTTCCATGGATATATTGAAGCCATTGATTGTAGTGGAATACGAGAAGCCGATGCTTATAGCCATTTGGGGGGGAGTAGGGTAGTAGATAACCCCGGTTTTTTTGATTTCTATCTCTTCAATATTGATGCTAGTGACGTTGATAATCCCAAACGCGTCCACTTTCCTGAAACAGAGTGATGACATGGCGCCAGCTAATTGTTCAGAAGCTGCAAGGATGTACGAATGATTTGGATCCGCCAGATTCAATGGGCCAGAGAGAACTGGAGCAGCCATCTGGTTCAAAGTGAACCCCATCTCCCAGATGTCATTCACTGTCAAACTCGTTGCCAATGCCAACGCCCAGACGGCCAACAGACCAAGCAAGGGAAATTCCACGCCATGTGACACCAAGTGGCTGGCAATGTTCGCGGGGGATGGGTTGCTGTAGACAGCAACTCTTCGACTACGCAGACCTTCTTTTGCCAGTTTGAAGAGCACGTATCGCTTTCCAATCACCATCATCACGGCCGTAGTGATGGACACAGAGAATGTTGCTATTAGCCTCTGAAGTGTTGATAGCATCGATAGCATCGGTAGGGGAGATCCAGACTGAGGAGACGAGCTGTAACCCGCGGAACCAACTACGAGGGCAGAGAAGATGATGGATGCCGAGATCAGGATGAAATAACCCAACAGGATGAAGAGATCTGCAGCGTCGGAAGGCAGGGTTGAATTTGTCGACGATAAACGTGTCTCCGTTGAAAGCAATTCGATATCATTTACTTTGGTGACGACGGAAACATCTGCGCAACTGGGTGAGAGGGAATGTAGCGCCTACGATATATGATCAAGACAAACTCGTGAACGGGATCCATAGCGGCGTACCTCTAAGCTACGTGAAGAGCTTGTCACTGGAGACTCGGAAGGACAACTGTCCATAAACGTAGCGCTCTACACGTTTTCAAAAAATACTGTAGTGTGGAGTTCGAAGGGGGCTGAGGATTTGATGCTTCATGAGCTTCATAGTTATATTGCTGGAGAGTCGGCGTACCGTATACTACCCGTCGGCGCATCATTCACTGGCAGTAACATCATGATTTTGATGATTCTATCTCCCTGCCTTCTTAACCCCACGCACCGCGTGGTTATGTACCTGTTTGATAGATAGCTGCTTCAAATCCGTGTACCTTTGATCTGTATAGCGCGAGTCAAGTGACCATTAAAGGAGTAATGGTACAAGCAGACTGTGCGGAGGTCACGGTAGAAATGAAAACGGATCATGCGTTGGTGACCTTGGCTTACATAAACAGATTGCCGATGCACCTTGAATCTGGTACTCAGGTACAAAGTAAGCAGTCTGAGTCGTTACGGCGTCTCGTCTCAATATGAACATAATTCATTATATTCTGCGGTGCTACATACTAATCCTCTGGGTTCAACTTCCTGCGCAGGCTCGAACTTGACGTCTGATTCCATCCCTTCCCATCCTTTGTCGATTTCTCTTCTGCAAGCAAGAACACGCTATCCTCCCTCACCAGCATGTACGGATCTGAAAATTCCTCCACAGTCCTGTCCAGAGACGCATTGAACAGTTCTGGCTTCTTCAATGGGTCCAACAGCAACCGTGTCGGGTTGATGAAATCAGACCCCAGAGGGCTTGCCAGGCGTAGTTTCAGCGCGACGATGAGCATGATGACAGAGACGACGATGTTGGAAATGAGGATGTAGATCCCATATCGCGTCGCAAACACGCGATCATACATTGTGATAGGGGTACTCGGTCCCAAAGTCAGATGGGAGCACCGCAGAACTGTAAGCGCCGAGCACGATGTTCAGAACCGAACTCCAGATGGCGTACATCCCGTCTGCAAAAAAGTTCTGGTCCTGAGAATTCAGTATGCCCGCAAGGTCGTAGAGAGACGAAACATCGGGTCCGCAAACATTTGGGCAGGTGGTGTTGCATATCAAGGTAGTGATATCTTGAGCCCACTGGTTTCCTGTTGACATTATGTTGGGCGACGACGTTCCGTTCAGTGCGAACTCTTTGTAGTTTCCAGTGGAGGAAAATGTTCCGCCAACGATGATCGCAGTAGCATTAAATCGGATGGGCGAGGTACTTTCCGTTGGGTCAACAACAATGATGGACAGTGTTTGGTTATCGGAGCCATCCGACCATAGTTGCATAGAGGAAGAGAAGGGACCCGTTGTGCAGGTGAGATTTTGTGCAGTGGATGGGACTGAAGAGAGCTTCTCCGTCGATATGTTGAAGGCATTCATTGCAGTGGAATACGAAAAGCCAATGTTTGTAGCCCACTGTGGGGGAGCAGGGTAGTAGATGACCCCGGTCGGATGACCCGTTGCCACGTTTTCGTCGGTGACTTTGATGAGCCCAAATGAACCCTCTGCCTCAACACATAGCGACGACAAGACAGTGCCCAAGGATCCAGAAGCTGAAAGGAGGTACGATGAACCTGGAGTCACAGTATTCAACGGACCAGAAAGAATTGGAGCAACCATTTCATTTGAAACGGACCCCATCTCCCAGATGTCGTTCACCGTCAAGCTCGTTGCCAATGCCAACCCCCAAGCAACCAACAGACCAAGCAAAGGCAACTCCATACCACGTAGCACCAGATGGTGGGCGAGATTCCCGATGGATGGATTGCTGTAGATAGCGACTTTTCGGCTGCGCAGACCTTCTCTCGCCAGCTTGAAAAGTACATAGCGCTTTCCAATCACCATCATCATAGCCGTCGTGATGGACACGGAGAATGCTGCTACTATCCGCTGGAAGATTGATAGGTGCTTGGGGGGAACAGAAGCCAAAGTAACAGCGGACTGAAGTACGAGTGCGAAAAGGACGATGGATGCTGTGATGAAAAGAAAGGAACATGACATGATGAGGAGATCTGCAGTGTCGGAAAGCCATATTGACTTGGACGAGGGTGACTTTTTCTCTATCAAAGGCAGCTTGATGTCACTGGGTTCGGTGGCAGTCACCGTGGCACTCCGAACGGATAGGCAACTGGGAGGAAGAGATTGTTCCACCTATGACAAATGATAGTTAACTTAACCACGCAAACGAGATCTCGTGGTTGTTCACCTTCAGGGTATCGGAAGAACTTGAGGAACTTCGACTTCTCATGGTTGTGATATTCTACAATTCTTGACTTCAGAGTGGGCGGCTGAAACTGAGGTTGGGGGAGGAGACCAGATTTCAAATGCGTGATGGGTACCTTATATCACCATAGAAAACGAGACAGGAGGCTGTGTGATTTACTGGAAGGGGGCTGTGAGGCAATAATGTACTTACGTGCATTGCATTGTACTGCCTTAGCGCGCGCCCCTGGTGCCTTCGGAAAGCATGCATCTGGACCATATCATATGTGCTGTCATTTCCAAGGGACTGGTCGGGCGATCTCATGCCTTCAGGATGTACGATCGACAATACAAAATAAATATTGGCGTTGGCCAGGTCCAGGCGACCACAATAGTCGCTGGGAACCCTGCCAACACAGGTTGCTTCCTCACGTAAGTAATGCTCAGGGGGAGTAGGCGCACCAGATCCGCCAGTAGTCGCCTGTCATTTTGCAAAATTGTTTTCCGAGTCGGTTGCAACCGTGTCGCAATCCATTTTTCGACCCGTGCTAATTTTGCATGATCACCCCGCATTGCTTTTGCAAGGTTTCGACTTACATATGGATCCCAGTGTATTATCCTGAAGACCTTAGCCGTCGTCCTTTCCCACCCCCTCACTCATCCTTGTTCTCGCCGTCGCCGTCACCGTTGTTCGCAATGCGCACGGGTAACAATGCTCCCCCTTCCTTCCCTCAGTCGTGTTGACCACCCTCGACCACTCGCGCCCGCAAGTACTCTCACCTTTAAAGCTCTCTTTGCCCTCGGCTGCGCGTCGCTCTCACTTCGAGTCTCACGCCACTGGCACATTGCCTGTCGCTTGCCCTTGTCCTAATGCTCGCGAGCACGAACACCACTGGCAGACGACGCGCATGCTAGCGTGCTCCTATTTATGCCCGCAGCCTTACCACGATTCGGAGGACGTGCGGGGAAGTGCGAGGACGGATGAGTGGGATATGCAGGGTGTGCGAGGTGGCGGCGGCGGCGACGGTGGGCAAAAGAGGGCGTGCTGCACGTGCACATCACGAGCAAGGGGGAGGGCGAGACAGGTGTGAGTGCGCAGAAGACAGGAGAGGATAAGGACATGCAAGTTGCGGGCATACGTGCGTGCACATTACCAACCAATGGCGAACGGCGAGGCGACGACCGCCGTACGCTCTCGGCGGAACGGGAGCGCGCGACAATCATCGAGGCCGTCCTCGATGAGGCGGCGAAGGAGGTGCCGACGGGGCAAGGTCGTGCCTGCGTGTGCGTCGCGAGAGGGGGCGAGGACAATGGTATTCAGACCTGTGCTAGACGTCAGTGAAAATACATCACCTATTGCTTGTCCAAGACGTGCCCGAATCTGTGCATCTGGAGACACTCAACGGAAGCACGCGAACCTCAAACTGGCACGAAAAAAGGATGGCCCCCATCATAATGGAAGACATTATTGCACACTCAGCCATCGGAGCAGTGAGATGATTGATACAAGATACCAACTAGCGCCGGTCACTGACTCTGCAAGGCAAGGCAGCCATCCTCACCTTTCGTGTTGCGATCAACCTACGAGCTAAGAGATTTTTTGCAGGAAAAATAGATTGCGGACGGGATAAGATAGTACGGTAATTACTGCTTTGGTTTCTTGACTGAAACACGCCTAAGTTCAAACGCAATAAAGATATCAGGCACTTACCTCCGTACTTGCTCCTCGATTGCGTGCGACCGACAACGCCACCAAAGTCCAGCGCACCACGGACGAGTTTGTACCTGATGAATGTTTTTGTCTTCCTGCTCGCGCATATACAATATTAGACACACCTGACACCTGGTAAGTCTTGTGTACGCCCACCACGGACCATCACGACACTGTGCTCCTGGAGGTTATGACCCTCTCCAGGGATGTACGCCATGATCGAATTCCCATTGGATAACTTGATACGAGCGACCTTTCGCTTGGCAGAATTTGGTTTCTTTGGTTTCATGATGAATATTTGGGTGCAGACGCCCTTTTTCTGAGGGCACGATTCGAGAAGTGGAGACTTGGGCGGTTTAACTTTTTGAGGTTTCTTTCGACGCATGGCCTGGTTGAGGGTGACGGAGAGAAATGGAGAGGCACTGAATGCCCGCGATGGCCCGAGGAGCGAACATGTCCTGGACAAGCCGCGAAGGAACGAAAGCATGACGAGTAGAGTAGAGTACCGCGTGAGAACTTGCCGCGTATGGACCTACCCTAGAGTCCCCTATAGACGCGTCGCGCAACTTTTCGGTCTTCAACCAAGAAGATGCCTGCACGTCGTCAACGCCTTCGCAGAGCCCCATCGTCTGACAACATCGAGGAAGAAGAGAACACTTCCCAACGGCGCGCAGACGACGTCCACAATGACGAAGATTCTGAAGAGGACGTCCAGCCGGTCCGCAAAACGGCCACCGTAAAAAAGGAAAAGAAAAGGCTCGTTGCCGAAACCTCCCAAGCTGGTCCCTCGAACGCGAATCGTAATGACGATGGCGAGGACGACGACACGATCAACATCGACAACTTTCCCGACCAACCGTTGGACAAGAAAGAGGGCGCAAAACTGCACGGGATAGCCCAGGACTGGGAGATGATTCGAAAGCAAATCCATCAAAGTTCTTTCAGGCTCGTCAAGGACGTTGCGGTCTCTCTTGCGGACGTGATGGAGGTCGGCGAGGCTGGAGAGGTTGGTGCTCGTCGTTCCCGGTCATTTACTAATTGACATCGGGTGTTCAAGGCGTTGGACGAGGTGGATTCCATCATGAAGAAGCTTCTCGACATCGACCATGAAATGCGATCTCATGAACAAACTTTGAGCAACATTCACCAGTCCCTCATGCAAGGAGAACTCGTGGTACGCATAATTATATCCATTCCTTGACATTTCATAACTCCTTCGCTAGGAAAACGTGCTTCAAACGTATGAAACCGAAGTGAAACGGCGGGTCGATGAATACGGCAACAAGACCACACGCCAAAAGTATACTTCCGTTGATCCGTACGTAGAGTTCAAACAAGGGATTTATGTTAGTCTGCGACACCACATCACGAGTACTTATCTGACGTTAAACGCTTAGGAGGTGCAAAATCCCGGAGAGGCAATCCCACCCATCAAAGACCTTGTCCCAAAGGGTTCGTCTTCGAAAACACAATATGCGACCTCGTTGACATTGTCATACAGAGGATGGTGACCCCAGCGACGACGAAGACGATCTGGAAATTGGCGGTGTCACTCAGGACTATAAATGCCCCATCACACTCAGGTTGTTGGAGGATCCGATGACGTCGTACGTGCTTTCTGTTTTCCGCTGTGAAATACTCTGATGTGTGTTGTCGTTACCAATATAGCGAGGCTTGCGGACACTCCTATTCCCGTGCAGCTATTCAAGAGTTCTTGAAGTATCCTGGAAGAGATGGAAAGCCCTGTCCTGCGTCTGGCTGTAACAAACGGATCACGATGGAACGCCTCAAACCTGACAAGGAATTGGAAAAGAGGATGAAGATCGCGGCGAGGAGACAGCGAATGCAGCAAGAGAGTGACGATGAGGACGATGATGTGATAGAGTGAACCTGGCTACCGTTTTTGAAACTAGTTGAAGTACTATATACCCATTTTAATGTGAGCATGCTTGCACATCTAATCTCGCCTACAACTTATGATCGGTGGATGTCACTACAAACTGCAAATGTTTCAAAGAACCCATCAACACGTAGTGCAAGTAAGTGATCCAGGAAGTGCGTCTCGTCTCCTCATCCTACGGCCGTTCCGCTCTATCTTACATCCAGAACACAATTCCCCTCTATAAAAAATTCTGGAAAAGTGAAGGCCTCACGCCTGATCCTTCGGTTTCGGAACACTTCAACGTTGAACGAATACAGACCGGTCCAAGAATGTCTCGGTTCTGGCACTAATATTTAGTAAGAGTGCTCGAGATAGACACACGTTAACCAAGCCAGTGATCCCTCTCAACAAGTCAATTTATACATGACCAGAGCCTCGATAATTGTCGCGTTGATGGTGATTTATTCGTGGAGTCTATTGAAGATTGGAACTTTGGGTGCGTGTCAAGTCGTCCTTCGAGCTTGGACCTTGGGGTTGAAGCGGGTGGACAGTGGATATGATGAGACAACTATCAGATATGCGGCCAGTAAAACTACGAGGTTCGATATCAAAGAAGTGGCAATGACATTCAGGAGAGCCAGGAAAATGCCGTTCACTGGTCCCGACCCTAGGTGCCTTCCGAGTCTCATCTCCGTGGTCAAGAACCTCCAATGTTTCGGGCTCAGTTGCACACTTGGTAACAAGATTTTTTTCACTCTCGACTCGGATGCTCTACTTGACTTGAAAAGATCCATTTCATCTCTGTCCACGTTCCATCACCGGTCCCCCGTTTCAAAGCCATTAACTTCAACCGAGAGATTCATGGACGAGTATGGTCGCAACGTAACGACCCGGGAGAGGAGATGGCCTCCAAGAGCAAGACAGTCAAGGATAAGCCGAATTCGGAAGAAGAAACCCTGGCGCTCGCTGCCAAGAACTTGGCGGGACCCAGAATACTGCGGGCGGATCCCGCTGTAGATTGTTATCATTGCCGCTCATACTTACTTCTGTGACATGTTCCGTGTTCTACATCATGGCGTTACATAATTTCATGGTCAACTTGGCGAGTACTTGCGAATGCTACAGTGGGCGTGTTGTTGTGTCGTCACGTCATGGGGGCACGCCGCTGGCGTGCTATTGCATCCAGCTGTGCTCCTGCAGTCAAGGGAAGCCCAAGCCGGGCCGGGCCGGGCCTCCCAAAGCCCCGGCAGTAAGGTAGGGAGAGCCGCGCGTGTCAATACATTATGTACATCACAAGGTCACGCAATTTTTGCATGACCTTGTGATGTGCATATGAATCAACTCTCGGTGTACGCGTGGGTGGTGTCACGCTGTTTGTATCAAGAAGGTCACCAGAGGCGACGAGAGGCGACGCGAGCGCGTCGTCGAGGTCGAAGGGCACGTCGAGGAGGCCACTGAATGTGTTCCCGTGATGGCTTTGTCGTGAGACGAGATGATTGCTCGGCGTCAAGAGGGTCACCTAGGGCGACAGATTCATTGGTGACGGCCGTCGCGGTGCGGGTGCGTGAGCAGCAGGTGGGTTTTTGCAATGTTGTTTAACACGCCAGGATGGTTGTACACCTCGATGGAGGTGGCAGCACTGGTCGACGCACTGTTCCGTGGTTTACAACGAGATCAGTAGCCATTTCAGCACGCAAGTCGAGAGTGAGGAACTGACGGCGACGGCGGCGGTGACGCTGAGCCGGGAATGGCGGCAACGACGAGGGTGGAAGAGGGAGAGGTGACGACGAACGGCGACCGTCGTGCACTCTCGTCGGAGCGAGAGCACGCGGCGGTCGCCCCACGCCGTGCTTGATGCAATGAGGGGGCAATGGGATGGCAATAGCAACGGCTAACAGAGAGCGAACAGGGAAACGAGTGGGTGGGGAGGGCAATGGCGATGAGCACAACAGCGACAGCATGGAAGGGTGTTGCCGCGGTGGACCCGCAGGTCAAGTTTCAACATACAGTGGTACCCATATCCATACCTGTTCTCCGGGGTGTAAGGTGTGCACAGTCTGATCTCTTATCCCTTTCTTTCTTTCCTAAATTGCTGCATATTCCCTAGTAGCTTGGATGGTATGTGATGTACTTACAGCAAATGGGTCGACTGCATCATCTTGAAAGTCAAACAAGATTGTCGTCGTCGTCAATATGATAGAGCCGTTATAGGAAATTCTGTCACGCTAATATTACTAAGCCTTCAACTTAATGATTATTAATTTTTTATTTCTGTATGCTACATATCGAGACTAAAGGCCTTCGGGTCTTCCCGCCTCGCCTTCTGGTCCAATTTGCACGATCGTGTACTCGGACGGGCTGATGTACGTACTACACTTGATCATATGCCTATGATTGATCCTTAGGAGTCCCGGACGGCGCATTATAGGCACGAGGGGGCCCTTCTGAATATCAAATTACTCGGAGAAAACCAGGCACGAATCCGCACGATGATCATGAGTTACTCAAACTGACGTTATCGACTCATCAGCCAAGAACTCGGCTCAGTCAGACTGTCATCCTCTGGCCCGCCTTAGCTCCGTCGTTGAGTGTTTTTGGCACGATACGTCCTGATAACACATTGTCCAACTTGCTGCATTTCCGAGCTTCGTTTTGGGCATCTTTGTCAGCGCCGTTCAAATGGGCCATAGTAATATGCCTCCTGAATATAAACCACGGCAGACTCGACGCCCTTGAAACTTGAGGATGGAACGAAAGTTTCAAGCGACGACGACGATTGATCTGTTATATAAGCGCAGGAGATCGAGGTTCCAAGTACTAAGTACTAGCCTGAGATGAGTCCAATGACTCGGAGCTGTGAATATCAAGATGATCTGAGTCACTTGAGGCAGATGTGTGTGTTCCGGACTTACATACATAGATTATTACAAGGGTCTTTACTCGAACTATTCCAAACGGAGGTTTCCCGCACAGCCTCTGACTCGGCTCTGGTATGCAGATCTGGACTTTGTCGGTACATCACCTTGTCACACCGTATTTGCCATCTAGAGCAGAAAATGTGTTCGTGTGTGACTCACAGGGTAGGTTGAAAACAAGCCAGCATATCCCACGATCATCGGGCTTGGACCGTTTGATTATCTAGCAAGTCGGTTTACCGTTTGATCCTGGCTCCTTCACACCCGAGTGAGAGGAGACCGGATATATCCAAGTGGCTGTACCGTAGTTCAAATGGCCGAAATGACCAACTTGAAGAAATGACAAAGAGAAGTTCTTCGATCCATCTTGAGCTGCAATTCTGCCGCCAACGTATCCGGTTTTGGCAGAGAACACTGTCTCGAAAACAAATGATGCCGATCGCGCTTGATCTGAATCGGAAAGGTCCGAGAGAGTCACCTCCCCCGAGCACACCTGCAACTGTTATGATAACAATAATGCATGACGATAAGCACAGCAGTATCCTTTCCGACATTATGCATAGTTATAATGCTTCTAACCATCCGCAAGGCTGTTGCGAACCTTTTCGCCTATAAAAGCCACCCCGAGAACCTTCATTCCCCAGCGCCGAGTTGGACTTCTCTCCCCTCCCTGATTTCATCACTCCTTCGATTCACGATGGCGTCCAAAATTATTGTCCAAGAGCCTGTGGTGCGGGTCTCTGAGACCTCGACCGCGTCTACTCGCCAGATTGATTCCAATGCGCAGCATTTTACTGCCTTCGCAGACTGTGATGACTGTACACGGTATCCTAACCGTTGGTCAAGGATCAGGTCGGTCTACTACCCTTCGAGGTCTCTTGCTCTCCTTATACTTCTTGCTACTAGGGAATACATACGAGAGCCAGCTGCTGAATTTTTTGGTACCATGATTCTGGTCATCTTTGGTTGTGGTGGTAATTGTCAAGTCGTTCTATCATCCAAAACTGCCGTCTCTGCTAGTCCCAACGGGGTCAGTATTGAAAACTACAAAAACATCAGTCGTCCAAAGTTGACATTTTGATGGTAGGAATATCTCTCTCTTAACTTTGGTTGGGCAATCGGTAGGAGATTTTTGCCATTAGGTCGCTAACTCAACTGAGACATCCTGCAGGAGTGGCAATGGGCGTATGGGTCTCTTGTGGAACTTCAGGTGGTCATATAAACCCAGCGGTACGTTGCGTGGTATCCACTAGTGTTACTATGCACTCAGCCCCTCTCAGGTTACTATTGCCATGGCTTCTGTCCGCAACTTCCCTTGGAAAAAGGTCCCGTATTATATTCTAGCTCAACTCCTTGGGGGTATTTGTGGTGCCGGTATCGTTTACGCCAACTACTACCATGCCATCAATCTCTACGAAGGAGGGCCCCACATCCGCACTATCAGCGGCACTGGTAACCTGTTTGGGACATATGCGGTGGGTTCTACAGATCCCTTGTTGAATATTTGTGTTGACGACGATACAGGCGGGCTACTTGACACCTGCTTCTGCATTTTTTTCCGAGGTCAATTTCGCTTTGTTTCATACATTTCACAAGAGCTTACATGTCTCCACTAGTTCTTGGGAGCCGCTATGTTAATCATTGCGATCTTGACCGCGACGGATAAACGCAATGGCCCATTAACTGCAGGTGTTGTCCCTTTTGCGCTCTTCATCACCATCCTTGGTATAGGTCTCGCCCTCGGCATGGAGACAGGATTTGCAATTAATCCCGCCCGTGATCTTGGTCCGCGCATTTTGACGGCAATGGTCGGCTATGGAAGAGCTGGTATGCATGCTATACTTGATATTAACAACTTGTATTAATCCATCCAAGTCTTTGACTTTAGGAATCAATACTGGATCTGGTGCCCACTACTTGGCCCAATATTGGGCATGCAAGTCGGAGCTTTGGCTTATGATACCCTCCTCTACACTGGCTCTGATAGCCTCGTCAACAAGCCGTACGTGTTGAATTATTCACATGGATTTTCTCGTCGATGAAGGTTTTTCTCATTTTTAATGATGTTTAGTAACCTGAAGGCTGAAAGAAGGCACCTCGAAAGCTGCGGTCATCGTGAAGAGCATATGGGTTCTGAAGCAGTTTAATGACTTCCTTTCGTTTTTCTCGGAAGAAAACAACATTGCTTGTGGGTGCTGAAGGAGTTTAGTGACATTTGGTTTTTCTTGGAACAAAAGGGTCTTGCTTCATGACTATGTTGTAGTGCGACGCGTTGACGTGTCGCCATGGCGGATGATCGATGATGCGTACATAGGTTGAATGTCTGTCATTTCGAACTTGGGTTGCACCAACTTGATTCGGATGTTGGTTGTAGTATTATCATGATTTCAATTCACGAGGTTTGTTGCTACTAGCCATCGTCGTTGTATTCAACAAGTTCCCAACGGTCTCCCCTTCGCTTCCCGCCGTCGGCCTCGCCGCTTGCGACAAGCACGCAACCCGCCCTTGTCCTCATCGCATTGGAGTTGCCCTCACATCGTCGCCTTCCTCGCCTTGTCGAGGACAGCATGCTGGTGACCGCCGCGCGCGAGAGCACTGCAACCATTGCCAATGATCAGTACTAGTGAAGCCGGATGGCATTTCGAGCACCTTCGCGGTCGCCGGTCACCGCCGCCACTTAGACTCGGACCGGGCCGTACGGACCGCGTGACTTGTCCTGACACAAATAAAGTCAAACGGGCTGGCACGGGCCCCAAGGTTAAGTTGGGTACGGTATTAATGAC